>CAUYSK010024327.1:0-12410 GCA_963575035.1 Avahi laniger
CATTAACCATTTACTGATGTGCCTTGTTCTGCTTTTGGGGAGAGTGGTGTATATGCTGGGATGGGGGATGAAAAAATGTAAGACAGACCAGGCACGATGGCTCACACCTGTATTCCTAGCACTCTGGGAGGCCGAGGCGGGCGATTTTTTGAGCTCAGGAGTTCGAAACCAGCCTGAGCAAGAGCGAGACCCCATCTCTACTAAAAATAGAAAGAAATTAATCGGACAACTAAAAATATATAGAAAAAATTAGCCGGGCATGGTGGCGCATGCCTGTAGTCTCAGCTACTTGGGAGGCTGAGGCAGATGGATTGCTTGAGCCCAGGAGTCTGAGGTTGCTGTGAGCCAGGCTGACGCCACGGCACTCACTCTAGCCCGGGCAACAAAAGCGAGACTCTGTCTCAAAAAAAAAAAATGTATGACAGAATCTCTGGTCTGAAGGCAATGAGAGTGAACATCTGTGGTAGAAATAATGGGCTAGTCGTGAATTAGAACCATTCTTTATGTGGAAAGTTTGAGATAAAAGTGTTAGTAGATTTCTAGAAAGAAATTGTTCTACAGATTCAGAAATATCAAAGCGGGTAGGAAAGCTGCAGGCATTTGAGTCCATCCGATCCTACTGATTTTCTGCACGTTGGGGAATATTTCCCATTGCCAACAAACGCTGCTAGGTGAAGCTTGCAGCAACAACCCTTTCGGAGGCCCTGCCCAGACTCAACCTGCTGCACCAACTAAGGAGTCCAAAGAGAAATATCCCTGGTGTGGACTCAGAGCTTTGCTCCTTCCCATGCATCATCCCCTGGCACCATCGTCCAACTAAAGTCCTTAGAATTAACCCATCCTATGAGAGCTCCTCCTCCTTGGGGGTGGCCCATCATATAGTTGGGGTTGGAGCCCCACTCTAGCCAAAGTCTTTTGCAAAAATAGTATGGTCGGGGGTGGGAACTCAGCAGAAGGAGGAGTCATGATTTCAGGTAGATTATCTGCAGGTTTCTGATGACCCCCTTAACCACCTGCTACCACCACACAGCCAGTATTCTTCATTGTGAGAGAACAATTGGCCATGTGTACATTGTTCTCAGCAAACCACGAGCTGTGTAATCAAATACCTACAAGAGTCATGCAAGTAACAGAAATTACAAAAGCCTGCTGAGCACCAGGCCTCCTGAAAAGGCATTCAATATGAGAGTTTGTTTGTTTGTTTTTAAATGTCATTTGTTTGTTTGCTTGCCTTAACATTGTGCCGGCCAAACAAAATATATCTACAGTCTAAATTCTAACCACAGGCCACCAGTGTGTAACCTCTGATGTTGACTATCCTTTGTCTTCAATGAGCAGAAACAATGACAAAAATGAAAGAAACTGTTTTAACATCTTTGTTTATGTTGATGGTTCTTTCTCAAAGGAAACCAGACATTTTGTCCAACTGTGTCTCTAAAAGCACAATTAGAAAAGAAACATTTTCAATACACGATGTTTCCTCCTGCTGCTAATGCCAAAAACGAGAACTCAAAGAATCTAAAATGAACATCAATTTTGAAAGTATGTTTATTTGGCATTTCTTGGCGATCTAATGTAGATAGCCTCCAGAATGCTGGTGGTAGAATTAACATAGAATCAGCCCTCGTGAGAACAGCTGAAAAAGAAAAGTCCCAAATGCCCCAAATATCTCCTCCGTTGGTTCGCTGCAGAGCCCTAAAGTTATTGGCATTAGCAGCTATTATTTTTTAAATTTCTAAAAAAAAGTGATAATTCAATAATCAGATATTAAATACCTATGAGTGTGTTAGATTTGGGCATTTCATCCAGGATGCTTCTCACCTACAGGCATAGAACACTGACTGGTGGATTCAGTTGCATGGAGTTGTTTCCTCGATTGACCAGCTGGCAGCCCCCACCTCCCAGCAAAGACCAGTGTCTAAGGGAAATGGGAGGTAGGTTTTACTGGCATTTTCCCATCAGGAGCATCTTCATCCACACTGTCTTTTGTTGATGGCTCCTTATGTTGGCAGGTGTGGAATCTACACAACGTCTTCTGCTGGTCTTAGGAAAAAGATTTTCTCCTTTAAATGATCCCAGTACGTATGCAAGGCTCTTGCAGCTGAGAGGCTCTCAGGCAAGGGCTGCTCCCCACACGTCTCTCAGTGGGTAGCTCACATGACACCAAACACTCGCAGCTGATTAAATAACTACTTGATTTTTAAAAAGCTTAATTTGGAGTATACATTTTGTCATTTTTCTCAGAAGACTGTTATGGCTATCTAGTTTCTGCAATAGCCACTGTGAATTCTTTGACTTCTTCTGAAACTCCGGACTAACCTATGAAAATTTCCTTTCTTCCTGATTCTACGAGCAGAAAATTAATACTTTACCAAGTTACTTGTCTCTTCTGTGTTAACTTTCTCACTCTCTAAAAATGCCTGATCCTGCTTTGCAAGCTGTCCTTCGGTACTAATATCTGCGTATAGGAATGTATATGCAAAGAAACATTCACACAAGGTAACTTGTGGAAGTCCTTTTCTGTTAATAAATTATAACTATAGAATCAGAGCTCTTTGAGCTAAAACCCAGCTACTTCAAATGGCAGATTTGGCATTTTTTAACCATGTAATCTTAGGAGATTATTTACCCTTTCTGAAATTAGATTTTTCTCTCTATAACATGGAGATAAAACCAATCATCTTGCACAGTTGTAAAGATTACATAAGATGATCTATAGACATATGCTCAGCACCATTTGTGGTATACTGTGCTTCAGAAATGTTGGTTTCCTTTTCAACTCTCATTCATTTCCTTTTTTAAAACTTTGATATGCAGGTTTTGAATATCAAATGAAAAAAGTATCATAGAAGGTGAGTGGCCAAAGATATTTTCTACTTCCTCTACTCTAACTACCTCATTTTCAGATGAGGATAATAAACCCACAGTTATAAACTGATTAGTAGCAAGCCCAACCTCAAATTCAGGTTTCCGGACCCGAAGTTCAGGGACCTTGCCATGACATGGACATAAAAGTTATATTGTTAAATTTTTCATTGCTCATTTATCAGAAATGTGATATGATGTGGAGGATTCCTTCATAGGCTAAATCTTGGGCTTGCATCTGGGAGAGAGGAAAAAGACAAATATAAAAATAAATCCTAAAGAGAGAAAGCTAAGGGGAGCAGGGAGTAGTCTGAGAAGGAAATTGAAGACTTATAAATATAAATGATTGATAGCTAGGACTATGGAAGGAAGAAACACAGAATAAAAATTACCAAGGATATTATCAAAGGTAGTTTTCAAAAGATTGATTTTCCTGTAGGGGGAATAAAAATCCCAGAATATATTAGCATGTGTCCTTGGTTCATTTGTTCTCCCATCTTTGTTGTCTGAGATGTTATGAGACGGGGCTCTTTGACATTTTTGAATAAACATTAAGACTGTCAAAATTCCACAGCTTATAGGTCCCAGGAAATGAATGTTAAAACTCCTTCCCTTCTCCCCACACACAAAGTCTAAATACAGGTCAGTTTCATTTCAAAAAGCCACAAGGGACTGCCCTTCTCCCAATTGCTTTCTTCTTATTTTCCAAAAACTTGACTTGTGTCTGAAATAAATGGAGCATCATCTAGACTTTGAAAATTTATTTATTGTAATTTGACTTAATTGTCATGAAAACTAAGAAGAAACCTCCCCAAAGGACTGCTTCACAGAGAGGTACCCAGACTTTAATAGCCCAAAGAAATATTTTCCAGTGTTGTGTCTTTAGAAGTTTATTCCCTGCTCTCTATACACAACTGTGATCAGCCTGTGTTATAGGGCTGGTAACTGACTCAGGCTACAGAAATAAACAACTATTGGTAACCATGTCAACATACTGTGGGACTCAGGCTCCACTGGCAAATACACACACGCACTCTCTGAAGCTGGGAATCTTCACTTTGCAGGTTGTAAAACCCTGAATCGTTTATTTAAAGGGAGAAATATGATTTTGCAATTGTAAAGACTAATGAAATTTTATGTGGTTGATGATTTCATCAATTACCTCAATGTTTGACAACCTTGTTCAACTGCTTTCTAGAGAAGGGTAAATTTGGTTCATGCTCTCATCCTCTGGGATGTATATTAAGCCACTTTGGTAAACACGGTAATTTATATAATCATTAAGCTTCTCTATAATGACTATATTTGTATTTCTGTGACATGTTTTTGTTTGAGTGTGAGCAGTAAGCTTTAGAACACTTTCAGAGGGATTCAGTTCACAGAAATGAATTCATTTTGGGCAATAATTTAGAGAGTCATATTTGAATCTTTAATTAGAACACTAAGTCCTAAAACTTACCTTAACCTATGGAGTCCCTTTATATGAATCCATTCAGGGATGGTGAAAAATCTAACAACGATTCTCTTATGTCATGGTCAACCCTAGAAAAACGAAGTTATACTTCCCAACTTTCCCCAACTGGTCTCCTCTTATGAGAACAATAGCAAGTGCTTAGAACAATTTTACCACAAGTGTTCTTCCAAAGGACATTTCTCAAACTTGGGTGAGCATCAGCAGGAGTGTTAAAACATAGATTGCTTGGTGACAACTCCCCATAAAATTTCTGATTCCATGGATCTGGGGTTGGGCCCAGGAATTGCATTTGTAACAAGTGTCAAGATGGTGCTTGTTCCCAGGGACCACACTTCAAGGATCACTAAAACTTGTGTCTGTGTGTGTGTGTGTGTGTGTGTGTGTATGTACATATTCAGGATGTGATTCTTGAATACACACATGTACACACATGCAGAAAGAGAGAGAGAGGACACGCAAATGCAGCAAAATGTTAATAACTGGCAAATCTGGATAACAGATATTTGGGAGTTCCTTACTGTTGGTGCAACTTTTCTCTAACTTTGAAATCATTTCAGAACAAAAGTTTAAAAAATTATACCATGAAACTTACAGTTGATATCTGAAAAAATAGAAAGCCAGTATGAATAAAGTCTCCTTGAGCACTTGTCTTGAGTTTGAGTCATGCCCAGTATTTAATAGTTCAACTAATTCCTTCCTGATTCATCGTTATCCATACAAGACAGACAGAGTCTAAGCACACATACGGATTTCTGAAGCAGATGCTTATATAGTGATTAGAACATGGCTTTTGGCTTCAGACAGTCCTGGATGTGATTCCTAAATTTGCCATTTACCAGTTCTATGAAACTGGAAGTCACTTAACCCAGGGCTGCTGCATTGTGCTTCATAAGGTGCTATTTACATAGAAAATAAAGTAAATTATTCTCCCTCTAGTCGTGCAAGGTTATGGCACTGATTTAACCTTTCTGGACCTCAGTTTCCATGTCTGTAGAATGGGGAGAATAATAATGCTTAGAATGATTATGGAGATTAAATGGCAGTGCTTGTAAAGGGCTTAGCACAGCTGACTAGTGCATAGTAAGTGCTCAAGAAATTGGCTGGGCATAGTGGCTCACGCCTGTAATCCTAGCACTGGGAGGCTGAGGCAGGAGGATCACTTGAGGTCAGGAGTTGAGACCAGCCTGAGCAAGACCGAGACTCCATCTCTACTAAAAATAGAAAAAATTAGCCAGGCATAGTGGCATGTGCCTGTAATCCCAGCTGCTCAGGAGGCTGAGGCAGGAGGCTCGCTTGAATCCAGGAGTTTGAGGTTGCTCTGAGCTAGGCTGATGCCATGGCACTCTAGCCCGGGCAACAGAGTGAAACTCTGTCTCAAAAAAAAAAAAGAGAGAAATGGTAGCAGTGTTGAGGATGACGGTACTGGATAGTATTGGAAACCATGAATTCTCTTGAAGGAGAAATGGTCTCCATGGTCCCTTCTAGTTCCAACACTGTGAGCTGGAATCTGTTTCATTTAACAAAGTTGACATAAACTTTTCTCCTTCATATTACTGTTACTAGTATTATTATTTTCTCCTGAGAGACCATCTTGAAAAGTTATGACTAATAACTAAATAATGTTAGTTATTTAACTTTTGTCGAAGAGATACATTCATGATTTTTCCACTCTGTAGATAAAAATCCTGTTTCTTTTGAAGTGGATCACGTTCATAGTATCATTTCTTGGGGATATCAGGATCCACGGCCTCGCTGCCATGCCTCTGCAGTCTTTATTCCTGCCAGGACATACTGCTCTAGGGACTTTTAGGCAATAAACATTTATCTAGTTATTGACCTGAGGAGCAAACAAGTTGTTGCTGGAAGAGCCATGTTAGACAGCAAATCCAATCAGCTAGATGGAAATAAAATCGAAGAAGCAAGAAGTTAATCAACAAGAGCATGAAGTTCAGAGGCTTGGGAAGAAGTTGTTTAGAATTCTATCTTGCGTGGCAGGTGAGTGCTAGTGTTATATTTCCAGCCGAAAGACCACGGAGAGAATAGGAGACTGGGGAGTGAGGGAACCTTCTAGCCCCAGCTACACCTTTGAGTATCTCTGAGGCCTTAGCAAGTCACTTAAACTCCATGTTCTACGTCGTCACCTATAAAACGAAAGAGCTGGATCATATCAGAAGCCTGCCAAGCTATTTTTAAACTGTAGAGTTCTTTGTTAAGATCAATTTTATGAGACTCTTCAGATAAAAAGCAAATAAATGCAGAGTTGCTCTGTGTAAGTTGAGTTGGTGAGTTCTGAGGGTCACTATGCTAACCTCTTAGTTCTGGCCGCTGCAGAGGGACATTCATGGGACTCCGAGGGCTCCACAGAATACAGACTGAAAACTGCTGGGCTGAAGGAAATGCCTTCCAGCTCACTCTACCCTCTAGCTTTGATCTGTTTCTTCAAAGGAATGGCCATATTTGACGTGAAATTCCATAAAGTTTTATTTTTCAAAATCCTTCATAGGTTCTTTTATCATCTGATAAAGATAAAAGAGCTCTGCAGGGAAGCCATTATTAAGCTAACTTTGTTCATGGGCAAAATTGTAATCTATTTGTCCAAGGCTTTTGACACTGACAAGGTCAAGGCCAAATTCAAAAGCAGCAAACCTTGACTCTGGTACACAGACAGAAATAAGAGACTAGTTTTAGCATTTGTTCCAACTGTTAGTGCTGTAACTCATGCAGATTTTATTTGATTCATAGGTTTTTGATGTTGCTTAATTCTAACTTTCCACATAACTGGGTTTCTAGAGCCAGGAACCAGTCACCATACATTTTACACAATTTTATTTATTAGCTACACAGAAGTTGCTGGAAAGCCTGAAGGGAAAGCAGATGGTTAAAAAACATATTCTGTCCTTGTGAATTTGGGGTACTTCTTATGAGAAATTATAGATTATTATTTTCCTTGTTATACCTTCAGTGAAACAGATGGAATAAGATGGGGAATAAGAATTCTAGAGAGTTTCCATGGCAATTGCTGGAGAGCCTTGGTCTATTTGTGATGATGTAGTGCAGCATCTAGGGCCAAGGTAAAGTTGTGGGGTTTCATTCTGCAACACCTACTGATTTTAGACTACTCAAATGGCATTAGCTGAGCCCCCATGGCCTAAAAAGCAATCTCCTACTTATTGGGCAGAGGGAGGAGAGATGTCAAAGACAATAAAGCATTGCTCTTTCTTTATGAAAGTTTACTGTATTGAGTGAAATATGTATGAATAATATAAGAACACCATATAAGATAATATAATGAAACCAGTAAACATGCCATCAATATAGGGCTTTTCTTTACCTAACTGCGGCCCGATGAAGTTGTGGCAAAAATATAATCCATATAAACTGGGTTAATTAATAGCTTTTTTTACTTGTAGACCATGTAAGAAGTATCATAGCCCTGTGGCTAAGAGTATGGGTTCCTGAGCCAGCCTGCCTATGTTCAAATCCCAGTTCTGCCCTTTATTAGCAGGATGACCCTGCATAAGTTACTTAACTCTGCTGTTTCTCAGTTTCCTTGTCTGTAGAAATGGGGACTAACAATGGTATTTGATTCACACAATTGCTAAGAGGGTAACATGAATCAATGCCTGGAAAGGGCTTGAAACAGGGCAGGTGTTCAATACACGCTAAGCATCAGCAAGAGCTATAAGCCCTCGATGTAACTTCATTCACTGATTTTCAAAAGGCAAGACTCACCTGACCTGAAGTAGAGAAAGAGCAGAACGGTTACGATGATACTATTGATCTAGCTCTGTGACTTTTGACAAGCAGCTTAATCTCTCCAAGCCTCAGTTTCCTCAACTGTAAAATAGAGGATACTGTACCCACTTGCTGTGGTCACCTCATGGAGACGAGATGAACTCCTTCCCCCAAATTGGGTTTGAGTGTCGAGACTGACGATGCCACACGGACACCAAGAGGGTATGAAGAGCTTGATAACTCACATGATGAGGCTTTCTGGGGGGAGTAAGATGGGATTCCAAGCAGTCCAGGAATTGTTTAAGGGAGTGGAGAAATTGTTTAAGGGACTGGCTTTCGGGTTTTACGGTAGTGACAGGATGGCGCTGGGGTGGGGGGTCCCCCTTGTAGTCGGGTTTATGTGGTTTAGCCTCCCACCAGCACCAAAGGAGGAAGCACATGGGCTCTTCCATCAGCTTGCCCAGTTGCGGGGCTTGGAAGCTTTCAGTGGCTAAACATCAAAACTGCAGGCAGCTTCTTCATTACACCACCTCAGAGTGTTGCAGTGAGATTTAAATGAGATCACACACACACAGGCTTTAATTTAGTGGTTAGTAAACACTAAGTGCTCAATAAATGTTACCCTTTAAAATAACTTTTTTCTTACTACTCAACTTTTAGAATGCCCCCTAAAATACAAGAAGCAACACCTACTTTTTCTTTATTCTATTTGTTTATACTAGATTTTTTTTTAAAAGAAAAAAACAACCTCGATAGAATCTCTACATGTGAAGAAACGATTACCAGCAATCCGCAATCCTCCAGCTCTGAAAAGGCTGTGTGCTAAGCACTCCATTTTAAACTGATTGTCACTTGGAACACTCTTTCCCATAGAAACGATGTTATAAATAGAGTTCAGCTCCCACAGGGACCCTCAAATTCTTTCTAAACTCTAATGTAGCTAAAATAGTCCTTGACAGAGCAGGGAACTCTGAATTCTAGAACACCACCTGGCAATCTCAGAATCCCAAACTCCACTGGCTCAAGGTAACCCTGAGTGAGACTGGACCCTAAGATTTTTGGAAACCTTGATGAGGAGAAGCGGGTTGAGTACGAACTGAGCTGAGCGCCGTGTGTCCGGCAGGGGCCCACGCGCAGTTACGACGGCACTTCCCAACAGTCCCTGAGTCAGACCCTAATGGGATAGTCTTGTCGGGCCTTAGGTCTGTCCCACAGCCCCGTGGGTGGAGTGGGGCTTGCCCTGAAGGGAAGGGATGTTCTTACTCCCAGCCGTCCTAGGAAGGGGTCAGTCCAGGGGCAGGAAACGAGCCCTCCAGTGGTGGGCCTCAGCTGGGGTGAGGGGAAAACATAGCCCTTTGTTCTGGAGCTCGACTTTGACCTGCGGGGAGGCCTGGAGCTGGGCAGAACTGTCTCTGGTCTCGTGGAAGAGGCCAGGGCCAGGCCATGAGCCAGCTCGGGAATGAACCCTGAGGGTGTGGGCCTTCGCCAGAGAGAGGAGGTACCGTGGGTGCTGTCTCTGCTCCTCCTCTACAAGCGTCACAGCAGAGCTTGGCTTTTCTCAGCTGCGGGGCGTTATGGGAACTGAGGCTGGGTGGAAGAGACACTAGCAGCACGTGAAGGAAGGTGACCTGGGGCTGGACACCGGCAGCCTTCAGGAGGGAAGAGCAGCAATCTAGGCCCACTGAGGCAGCAAAGGACAGGGAGGATGTGCAGACGCAGAGTAACAACGGTGGCTCACACAGCACTTGGGATGTGGCAGAGCCTATTCCAAGCACTTCATTAGCGCGTTCAAACCTCCTAGCCACCCTGTGACACACTGTTATTACTCTCGTTTACAGATGGGGAAAATGGGGCACGGAGAAGCTAAATAAATTGCTCAATGTCAGACAGCAGTTAAGGGACAGAGCCAGAAATTGAACATGGGCAGCTCGCCTCCCAGGGCTGGGATCTTAACCAAATGTTTTATTCTCTTTCACACAGAAGCATTCACCAGGGACAGCCCAAGAAATACACGGAAAGGCATTAAACAATACATCAGTGAAGTTAGTGAGGTAGGGCTTTTTAACACAGCAAGCTGTATGTGTACAAGGTATATGAACAAACAATGAAAACTCCCTGTTAAAGTTGAAAATTCCTGAAGAACTTATTTGATGTTTAAGAGTACTGTTGTCCTACAGGCACTACTGGCTGGAATATACATCTCTATACATCTCTCTTATGTTTCTATGTATGGATCTATTTTTCATACATACTCAAGAGTGTGCGTGCATGTCTAACTGACAAAGATTTTCTTTTTTAAGTAATCATCATCTGGCTGGAATTTTTAACCAAACTCATGTCAGCTGAATGGTATTATTTTTTGGGATGGCATACCGAGAGGATCCACAGAATAGTTCATTATTAATGTTCCTCTGACAACATGCCACTAAGGATTTCAGATAAAGACATTTGACGCTCATTCTTCTCAAACCATTTTCTTTCTTTATTATTCAGATAAATGCATCACTGAAAGCCTCATATTATTTTATTAAATGCAATAGTGCTAGTCAATCTTTCGGTTACCAGTGATAAGTGACCTACATGTTAGTAACCAAACTGAAATGCAACGCTCCAGGCCATAAGTTCCGACCTTATTTACTCCTAAGGTTTGTGCACCCCAAAGGGGTGGTCTGAAGAGGAATGGCCCTTGGAAAAGTGAGAGCTGACATAGCACGAAACTTCTTCATTGGCTGGTTATGAGGTCTATATAAGATGACGACAATGCCTGGCGCATGGTAAGCAACTGTTAATTACTACTGTTAAGTAGTTGAAAGGCTATTATTAGTATTCCTTTTGGAGCCAGCCGCTATCTACTCCATGGTTGTAGCGATTTTTGTTTATTTTGTTTACCACAAAATCACAAGTGCCTCTTAGAATACCTGTCACATAATCGGGACTTGTGAAATATTAGTTAACATAACTTTAAGCTAACTGAATCTACTCATGCGCCAGGCAATTTGTGGACACCAGGGCTATCTTTACCTCATTTCCTTTCCTTGATCCCATATAAGCTTAGTTCTGCCCAAGTCCTGATTTCTGATTATCTCCAATTTTTAGCCCTGCTACTTCCTTTTGGACTTTCAAATTAATCCTGATATCCGTAGATTGACCAAGGCACTCTGCGATGAGTGTCAGCCTCCGGTTCTTTCCTGCCTAGTTGCTTAAGAGAGTAAACCCTGTCCTACCTCTTACCTTGAGAACAAACTCTACTACCAGCCTGACTGATTTTTTCATATATTCATCAACTATGTAGCAGGCAATATGCTAAACCCTTGAGACACATGGTGAAGGAGAAAGGCAGGCCCCCTCACCTTTGTGGGATTGGGCTATAATCACTGTGGTATTTGTTCTGTTAATTTATTAAGACTCAGAGGTGGGAAGAGATGAAGCCAGTTTCACCCAGTGAACAGGCTGCAGAGCCATGAAGAGCGAGAACCATGGCTAAGCTGATGAGGCGCCCAGCCCAGCTTCTTTGCAGTAGCCTTGTCAAAGCAAGGGGCCCGCTCTCCCCTTGCTTGTCTTCCGGCTATGCCTTCCCTTTCCCATTCTGAGTCGTCCAAATTCATTTTATCATGGACCACGATAAAATGACCAGTCTTGTCAGAGGGCATCCCTCTGCCTCAGATCCCCCATCTTAAGTGTCTATGTCTTGAGTTGCAAAAAGAAGAATCAGAACGTTCTTAGTCTCTACTCTCTGTGAGTGAAGTCCTGGGCACCAGGAAACTGTGGTTGGAGTCAGTAGGGTGAAATTGTCCTCCTTTGGCCTAAAAGGCTATTGTATTTATTTTCTTCAGGATGCAAAGGGAAGAAAGGAAAAAGAGCTAATGACCATTCTCATTTACTCGTGCCTGTGATCGTTGTATGGCAGAATTATTTTTAGAGAGAGGGAGAGCATAAAGTGGCAACTGCCTTTGCCCTGAACCGGTGGTCCTGCAACATTATGGGATGCCCTGGAGGCTTGTTAAAAACACAGGAATCCATTCTACTAAGTGAAGTATCCCAAGAGTGGAAAAATAAGCACCACATGTACTCACCAGCAGATTAGTTTCACTGATCAACACCTAAGTGCACTTAGAGGAATAACATTTATCGGGCATCGGGCAGATGAGAGAGGGGAGGAGGGGATGCTATATACAAACATTATGAGTGCCATGCACACCATCTGGGGGATGGACACGCTTGAAGCTCTGACTCGGGGTGGGGGGACAAGGGCAACATACATAAACTAAACATTTGTACGCCCATAATATGATGAAATAAAAAAAGAAATAAAAACAAATAGCAGTGAGAAAGAAGA
>CAUYSK010024328.1:0-48917 GCA_963575035.1 Avahi laniger
GTGACACCCAGGAGACAGGGGCAGGTTCTGTCAGGGGTGACACCCAGGAGACAGGGGCAGGTTCTGTCAGGGGTGACGCCCAGGAGACAGGGGCAGGTTCTGTCAGGGGTGACACCCAGGAGACAGGGGCAGGTTCTGTCAGTGGTGACACCCAGGAGACAGGGACAGGTTCTGTCAGGGGTGACACCCAGGAGACAGGGGCAGGTTCTGTCAGGGGTGACGCCCAGGAGACAGGGACAGGTTCTGTCAGGGGTGACACCCAGGAGACAGGGGCAGGTTCTGTCAGGGGTGACACCCAGGAGACAGGGGCAGGTTCTGTCAGGGGTGATACCCAGTAGACAGGGGCAGGTTCTGTCAGGGGAAAACAGTGCTAACAGTGTCTGAGCATCAGGAGAGAGAAGGTGCCTGGTGTTGAAGGGTAGTAGAGTGTCTGACAACACTGATCATACCAGAATACTTATTTATTTCTATTTAATGCTATAGGATAAACAACTAGCTAGCAGTTACAAATTAGCTTTACCAAAATCAAAGTTCAAATTATATGTTTAAAATATCATAGCAAAAGATTTATATTTATACTGGAGTATTTTTACACCTTTAATATCCTCAGTCTTAAGTTTGGGGGCAGGTGAAATTTCGGCAGAGGCCAGTAAGGTGGGGAACCAGGCCCGTGCAGGAGTTCCGCTTGTCTTGCGTCCTGTCGGTGTCGCTCCACCTCCACGTCCCAGCGGGAACAGCTCAGGGCAGGCCACAGGCTCACACCCCAACCCCACCCCCTGGGCTGCTGCAGCCTCCCGTGTTGTGAATAGCGCACTGGCACACAGCGACTCCTGTGTGTCTATGTGTCTGTGGGACGATACAACTGGAGTGGGGAGGAGTTGAGACAGACGCCTTGGCCCTCCACACCTGAGGGGAAAGTGCCTGCCCATCCAGTTCATTTGTTCCTGCAGGTGACTGTGCTGGCTACTCCATCCGGCAGCACACACCACAGGGACACCCTGCTGTCACCTGTTCCACACAGCCCAGGCTGACCATTTAGCTGTACTGTGAAGTTATCAATAGGCTATAACGCCCTTCAAACACTGAACCTGAGTAACTTTCCTCCACTTACTACTGAACACTTTGGGAACTCCGGTGGTTCAGGGAGTGGCCCTTCACTGTGGGTATGTGATGGGGGGATGCTCTAGTTAACTCTCTTTCTTTAGACCTCTTAATAAACTAAACGAAGCCAAACAACAAAGGAAACCTATACAACTTAAAGGAAACTTGAAAGGGATAATGTATACTACTAGTTTGTACTAAGTATTTTTCAAGAAAGGGAAACAAATTTATATATATATATGCAATATATTTTTTCACTGTTTTATTAATGTTAGGGAGTACTGAGCGTATCACTTTATCAGTGTGATGGGTAATGTCCATGTCATGGGTGTTCTGACACAGAAAGGCACTTCTGTTGACTAACCACACTCACCAGGAATGTCTGTGGGGTTAGGGCAGCCCTGCTGTCCCTCCTGCAGAGCTGAAGTGTGGTGTCACCTGTTGGACTTGCTGTCAAGGCCTGGCTTGCAAACCTTTAGTGAAACAGCTAATGTCTGTCTGCATATTTTTGCTCCTTGTGTGTTTGCTGTTGTTAACATTGTGTGTCAAATTGGTAAAGTGATTGAATAAAGGTGATAAAACATGTATTTCTGTTTTCCTCCAAGTGTGTGTTGTCTATACTAGCAGTCACCCCCTCTGGCCGGCTGGGCCTTGACATGCATAGACACACACGCGCGCACGACACGGGACACAACCTGGGAGGGGTGGCTGGAGGGAGTGTGCAGAGGGCTGAAGCCCACAGGGCCAGGGCGTCGTGTCTCCTGCACCTGAGGGTGCCTTTCGCTTCCTGCCTTAGGAGGACTTTTGACCGACCTGAGGAGGAGCAGGGGGACCAGCCCTCTGTTGGCTTCGAGGCCTAGTCTAGTTCTGGTTCAAGGAGAACAGACACAAACTGCACCAAAGACAGGATAACGGCACCAAAAGGCTGCCATAAATCAAATGCCAACCTCAAGTACTAACCCAGTGGACTCATTTTCAAAATGAGGCTAAAATAAGGCATTTTTAGACAACAAAATGAGAATCTGCCACCAATAGACCTTATAAAGAATTCTAAATGCAGAAAGAAAGTGATCACAGATGAATACCGGGGGATGAAGAAGTCAGGCAAAGAGAACAAACAGGAAAAAAACTCCAAATTAATCATGACGATATACATACTTTGTGAGAGTAAATGATTTCCTTAAAATACCTGGAAACAACCACAGGCAAGGCGGCGGAGCACAGGGAGGTACACGTGCGTGGTCTCATGCGGGAAGATGGGACAGACACTGTGGTGGAGAAGGGAACAGCACGCAGCTTCCACGCCAAAGGGTGAGAACGCGGAAGGATAAAGAGAGAATCTAAAATGGCAAGAGTAGAAAGGGAAAAAATAGAATAGAATGAACAGCACAAAATGAGATGGCAGATTTAAACTAAAATGTATCAACTATATTAGCTGATAAAGTGAGAGAAAGAAACACAGGACAGAAAAATTGATAAAATTACACTTTTAACCCAAATTTATTAGTAATTCCAGCATGGCTAAAAATAGAAAGGTAACAGTAGAGATTGAAAATAAAATAACATGGAGAGGAGGTTGGTTTTTGAAAGGACTGAAGAGAAGGTTCCAACGACCGACAGTAAGGAGGACACAGGGTGAGTGCTGGGTCCCAAGAGCAGATGCTGAGTGGACTGAGCTTCATGGGGGCTTGTTGGCAAGGAATGCCCGTGGTGGCCCAGGGACAGGTGGGTGGCAGGGAAGCCTCCAGACCATGATGCAGAAAAGCAAAAGACACAGCAACAATAATGTAAAGGAAAATCCAAAGTAAAAGGAACAGGAAAGAAACCTGTTACACACAGAGATGTGATTGTGTGCCCAGAAATGCCAAAATAGCCACAGGTAAATTATTAAAATTATAGGATTGCTGGGATATAAAATAAACACAAAAAAATTGATTGAATTTCCATAAAATGGCAACAAATAATTAGAAAAATGAAATCCAAACACATTTGCAAAAATAGCATCACAAAATAAGAACCTAGCAACAAACATAACAAAAGATGTACGAGACCACTGTGGAGGAAGTATAAAGTTGTATGAATATATATTAAAGGATGACTAATAAAAGGAGAAAGACGCCCATGTTACATACATGTCAACACTTTCCAAACTGATCTGCAGGTCGAATGTAATCTCAAACAAAATCCCAACTTAACCAGTTAGCTCTGAAGGGAAGCGTATGGAGTGCAGTGTGTCAGCAACGGCCGAGGCATCCTGGACCTGAGGTGGGAGGACACGCGGACCATGAGGGCAAAGGAGGCTCCTCAGCAGATGGGGCTAACACAGGCATACAGGGAAACTGGATCCTTAACCTTCGAACATGCACAAATCAATTCTGGGTAGAATATACACCTAAAATCCAAAATAAACAAAAACATAAATTCTGTTGGAAGATAACACAGAATATCTTCATGACCATGAAAAGGGAAAGATTTTTAAAAATTAAAATCCAAACTTTTATTCATAAAGAAAAATCTTGATACACTGGGCTTTATTAAAGTTTAAAAAATTGCTCTTAATCAAAACACACCATTAAAAAAGTGCAAAGACAAGAAAAAGCTATTTGCAAATGTCACCCACAAAGCACACTACTCAAAGTTATCAACAACTCCTGCAAATAAATAAGAGACAGACTATCCAGTAGGACAATGGGGAAAAGACTTGACAGGCACTTTACAAACGGCAACACAGATGAGGATGAACAACACACGAAAGACGCTAACGGGGAGGGCAGGGGGAAGCCACGTGTTACCATCTTCCAGAACGAAGACACTGACAACCTTGATGGTGAGTGCTAAAACCATGGACCAACAGACATTCTCATACACAAGGAGAGGCAGGGTGACTTGGCACGTCTACTTTGGAAAACAGTTTGGAATTATCTAGGAAAGCTATTAAAATATGGTTAAGGAATTAAAGGAAACATGAACATAATGGGAAATAAAACCTTGATGAAAAGAACCAAATGGAATTTTAGAACTAAAAATATATATGTATTTGATATTAAAAATTCACTATAGAGGCATAATTCAACTTAGGCATGTGGAAGAAAAGATCAGTAAACTTCGCAACAGGGCAATAAAATAATCCCAAGTGAAGCGCCGAGAGAACAAAGGACAGAAAAACTCGAATTGCATATAGTGACCTGTGGGACAGTATCAAGGTTGAACAGAAGTGCAACTGGAGTCCCAGATGGAGGGGAGAGAGGATGGGGAGGAGGAGAAGGAGCGAGACAGAGAGACTCACCCACACACCCTCTCTCACACACACCCTCACACTCACACACACACACACACACACACACGCCCTCACACACACACGCTCTCACACACACCCTCACACACACACACACACACACACAGTCCTCACATACACCCTCACACAAACACACCCTCACACACATCCTCACACACACACGCCCTCACACACATCCTCACACAAACACATCCTCACGCATATCCTCACACACACATCTTCACACACCCTCACACACACACACAGTCCTCACATACACCCTCAAACACACCCTCACACACACATCCTCACACACATCCTCACACACACACACCCTCACACACATACACACACACACACACACACACACACACACACACACACGGCAGAGAGCACTTTCTTCTTAGGGCCTGCTCACTGGTCCTAAATCAATTAAACACTGTTTCAAAAAATTCCCTTGTTTTACCAATCAGAGCAAATATTACATAAACGGTGAAGTTTCCAAAAATCTAGTTTTATGTCCTATCATGACGTAATTTTAAGAAATACATTACAAGCAAAATAGAGCTGGGGCTTGGGTAGATGTTTTTACTCTGTTATGTTAGTATCATAAAACTATTTTAAATGTTTCCCAAATCTATAAATGTTACTTGTATTAAGTCTTTGCACTTATTTATTCCTGCTCACCTACCATGGTGTGTATCCTTTTTTATAAAAGAATTCAATGAGAAACTCAGTTATATTCTATAAAGAGCCACTTGAAAAGTTGGCTTTTCAGAACAATACATTACAGTGGATAAGAATTGCTTGTTACATAAAAATTACTTTCTTTGTCACGCATAGCTCTCTTTTACATTAGGCAGAAAAACACTGCATTTACTTCATCGTAGGATATTTGATAAAAAATTAATGGTCTGTTTTCTCAAAATTTGTCAGTGGGTTTTGTCTCAAAATACACAAAGGGCTTGGATTAATCCTATCATTTGAAGATACTTCAGAATACAGGGCTACGAACTCTAAATATATTTCAAAAATCAGCAGTAATTACACACAGAAGAGACAGTGCTCACCAGCAAACACACTAGGAAGAAACACACAGGTACAGACCACGTAACTTCTCGACAGGAGTCAGGACAGGCAGCCATCACGGCTGGTGCCGTCGTGGGGACACAGGGCCATGGTCTTTTTGAGCTCCTGGTAGCTCCAGTGCATGTGCTCCACTTCTGCCCTGTGCCGCGCCCGAGCTTGGCTCAGCTCCTCTAGCAGGTGCTCGTTGGTGCTGACCAGGGAGCTGGAGGAGGACAGGCCACGTCAGCCCTTGCTGGGCCCTGGCTCTGCTTCCTCCCCAGCAGCCCTCACCTGGCCGGGCTTGCCCACCTCAGCCCACTGGCACCCAACCCCTGCACACAGCCAGGCTCGTCCCACCACCAGGCCCACCCAGGTGTCCTGTTGGCTACTGCCCACCTCCTCCCTCTAGGCCAGGTGGTGCTGGGGCCGCCCTGCAGGAATGACTGAATGAGCTGACCAGGCAATGAGCAAACAAATGGCTCCCCCATTCTAGCCCTGCATGGTTTTCTTGAGAAGATGATGATAACCTTTACGGCTAGCAAAACAATGTGTTGATTCCAGAAAAGATCCAGAGACTGAACTATTTCTAATTCCCAAATACAGTAATTCTGACATAGTAGCAGTGTAGTAGAAAATTTGTGATTTTCAATATCGTTAACCATTTTTATTTCAGAAGGGATTTTAGAAAGAAAGTGCTGCTGCATTTTACCAATTCTGTCACTCCCAGTCAGCAGTGACTTAAGGACATCTGGAGTGTCACAAGCATTATACAAAGCAGGGCACACTCAACTCAGCCATTTTAGCCACAAAGACGACAAACCCATATACAGGCACTGGCTCCGTTTGCTTGGACCACTGTAATACACGCTGGCTGGGCAGAGCTCAGACTGGACACGGTCAGCAGGAATCCCAGGGGTGTCAGGAGGCTATGCCCCCTGCCTTGTTCATATTTAGGCCACAGTGCGCAGAGAGAAGCACCATCAGCACCTTGACCTGCCACAGATGGGCCATCAGGTACCAGGCTGATCAGTCCCTGCCATGACTGCCCTGCACCTGTGGCTGTCACACTCTCCTTTCTTCTGCTCTTCCCCATCTGGTCTCAGTTCAATCTCACCTTTCAGAAGCCCCTTCCTCTCTATAACTTATGCCTGTGATGGGCCCCTAGGGGTCTGTGGCCTTCAGCCTGAACAGGGCCTGGCTGTGCCTATGATCAGACTGCACCAAAACCCAGAGGGTGTGGTAGCCTCTGCCCAGGGAGTGGGAGTGAGAGAATAAGATGAGGGGAGGGCAGATGAGGGCCAAAAGGAGGTGAGGGCACTGACCACAGGCTGCCTTCCCTGCAGGGGCGACAAGACATGGCTCACACAGCTGCACCACTCGGCCCAGAGTAACCTGTCCTTGCCTTGGCAGCTCACCTCCTTCCCGAGGCCAACATCCTCTCTGCACCAGCCTCCACCCACTTCCCATCACGCGAGTCTCTGAACAGAAGTTGAGCTTCTGCCTTGATGGTCCCAGTACCGAGTACACTCCTCACCACCCTATACCAGGGAGTGAAGGCGGAAGCTCCATGTTCTAAGTGAACAGCCAGGAAGTGCAGGGAAGGTACAGGCAGCAGGCACATGGCCCAGGCGGGCCAGGACACTCTACCCACGTAGCACCATCTTACACGTGCCTCTCATCTCCCCTGGCCACACCTCACAGTCATACCTCGCAGCCCACACTTCACAGGTCACACCTCAGTCTACACTTTACACTTCACGCCTCACAAGTCACACTTCACAGGTCACACCTCACAGTCTACACTTTACAGTCCATATTTCACAGATCACACCTCATGGTCACACCTCACAGGTCACACCTCATGGTCACATCTTATAGGTAACACTTCACAAGTCACATCTCATGGTCTACACTTCACAGATCACACCTCACAAATCACACCTCACAGTCTACACTTCACAGTCCACACTTCACAGTCCACACCTAGTCCACATTTCACAGGTCACACCTCACAGGTCACACCTCATGCTCACACCTCATGATCACATCTCATAGGTCACACTTCACAGGTCTCACCTCACAGTCCATATTTCACAGGTCACACCTCACAAGTTCACACCTCATGGGTCCACACCTCACAGTCCACATTCCATAGGTCACACTTCACAGGTCACACTTCACAGCCATACTTTACAGGTCTATACCTCACAGGTCACATGTCTTGGTCCACACTTCATGGATCTATACCACAAGGGTCACATCTCATAGGTCACATCTTACAGAATACTACTACAGGAAGAGCCTCACTTTTCACTGAGAGAGGGAAGTTCATGGAATTTTCAAGTCAACATAGTGGTGCACGTGGGTCCTGGAAGGCAACTGCCAAGACTCACCGCCAGCTGCCCCTCAGTGCCTTCCTGGCGTGACATGGGCCAGCCCTACACCCCCTGTGCCGGGTCTCCTCCCCTCAGCTCCTCCCACCCAGGCCTCCCAGGCAGGCACCTGTGGCTCTCCTGTAGCATCTGGGTAAGTTCCTGGATCTTGTCATAGTGCTCCAGATGCTGCTTTAACTCCACAATCTCACCAGAGAGCCTCTTCACACTTGTTTGAAGTCCTCAAAGAGAACAAAGTATAGCTTTATTTACTGAAACGTATTCATACATTTTGAAAACAAAGTCAATTCTAGATTTAAACTGGATCTAGGTTACAAGAAAAAAATATCACTGGAAAAAAATCCATTTTTATGAGACTCAAAGAAAGGGTGAACACAAATGCAAGGCCTCACCTGACATGTCTGATCATTTCTACCCCAGAGCTCACCTCTGGCTCCCCTCCTTGGAATGGAAGCTGTGGAAGAGCCACATCCCTACATAGAGGGTCCTGGCAGTGGCTAGAGCCTCCTCCAGGATCTGCGGGCTGGCTGGGCCTCTCTTCCACCAGGAAAAAAACTCTGCTCCTGAGGGGAGGGCCTATGGCTTTGAGGCAAAGCACTGAGAAGCCCACCAGCAGTGGCCACCTGTCTCTGACGTGCCCTCTGATTTCACACCCGTCAGTGAGGGAGCATGTCATTGATTTCTACTGACACAATTCCCATCTCCTTCTGGGTTTCTAACTCAAGAGGATAAGAGATAAATTACTTATTGGCTCCCCAAATCCAAACATGGGATACAAGTAAACCCACATTTAGAAACACCACTGCAAAACTATACAATGCCAGAGACCAGGGGAAAGCCAGAGTGGGCAATTTATGGGTACTGACACCGATGGCAGATTCTCCTCATCAAGTCCCACAATAGTGGAAGAGCACCCGCAAGTATTATTAAGACAACCCCACTCAGAATCCCCATCTACTAACATGTCCACTGTAGGGCATGAAGGAATTTTGGGAAGAGAGCAATAACAGTATGGTTTCGAGATCTTCCAGAATCCCCACGTTAGTCAAACCAGGACTATCGGATGGCAAAACCAGAACCCCATGGACAACATTACAGCCCCCCTGTGACAAGAAAGCCTCAAGATCCCAAACGTCAGAGGCTGGGACAAATCCCCGACACCCACAAGTCATGCATGTTGCCCACATTTGTGGGAGTGAAGCAGCAGTCAACAGTGGGGCAGCTGGCAGATCCGAGAATGGGAGGAACCGCAAGTGTCCTGTTTCCATGGGAACCACAGCCCCGTCCCTCTAGTGAGGGTGAGACCAGGCTGTCCTGTGCAGTCTGGAGGGGCTGGTGCAACCCTGTGACCCCTCAAAACTGACCTGCCCAGTCCCTTCAAGAACAGGGCCCGCTGGTGCAGGGTCAAGGTCAAGGCCACCGGAGGGAAGGTTGGGGAGGGAACAGGACCTGAAAATCCCCCAAAGAAGGCTGCCAGATTTTTGATCCATGAGATCAGACAAGCTGTCCTGACCCTGACTCCTAGAAATTCAAGAGAACAAATTTCAGGTGAAGAAGAACAGAAAAGTATTAAAGTCAAATCTCCCACATTTTTATAAGACAAAGGGTAAGAGCACAACAGCATCCCTGCGACAATGGAAGCCAGGCCCACAGAACAGACTCAAATCATAACCCACTATTTTAAAACAAGCTAAGGCAAAAAGGAAATGATATAAGACATGAAAGAACAGAATCAGAAAATGTCAGGAAAGAGGTGACTAAACTTGGGAAAGAATTAGCAACAAAAGAAAAAAATCACACTAGAAATGAGGCCTAAGCTACAAAGAACCCAAGAGAAAGTACAGTAAGTCCTCACTCAGTGTGGTTGATGGGTTCCTGCAAACTGTTTTAAGTGAAACAATGCACATCAAAACCACTTTTATCAAAGGCTTAGGGATATAAGTAAGAGTTAAGTTTCTACAGCACATTTCTAGTCACAAAAACATCACTGAACTTCTAGATAAAGATCAAAACACTTCTAATATTAAACATTAAGGTAAACGTGAGCTACAGATACATTTAACACAGATTAATATTCCAGTTCAGGGCTGTGGCTGGCCGAGGCCTATCCTGGCAGCTCAGGACACAAGGCAGGCACCAGCCCTGGGCAGGATGCCACCCCGTCACAGGACGCACTCACACACCCTCGCTCACGCACACTAGGATAGTCTAGGCTGCCGATGACCCTGCACACACAGCCTTTGGATGTGAAAGGAAACTGAGTACCTGGAGAAAACCCACACAGACGTGGGGAGAACATGCAAACTCCATATAGACAGTGGCTCTGGTGGGGAATCGATTTTTTTTCTCATCAACTTTATAAAAAACAACATTGAACAAAATGATGTCATGTCTTAAAGAAACGTAAGATGAAAAGAAATAAAAAACGATAAAGAACCCTTACCACTCAATAAAACAAATCAATATGGCTCACGCCTGTAATCCTAGACTCTGGGAGGCCTAGGTGGGCGGATTGTTTGAGCTCAGGAGTTCGAGACCAGCCTGAGCAAGAGCGAGATCCTGTCTCTACTAAAAAAAAAAAAAAAAAAAAAAGAAAGGAATTAGCTGGACAACTAAAAATATATAGAAAAAATTAGCCAGGCATGGTGGCACATGCCTGTAGTCCCACCTACTCGGGAAGCTGAGGCAGGAGGATCATTTGAGCCCAGAAGTTTGAGGTTGCTGTGAGCTAGGCTGACGCCACGGCACTCTAGCCTGGGCAACAGAGTAAGACTCTGTCTCAAAAAAAAAAAAAAAAATCAATAAAAACAAATGGACAAAAGATCCAAGTACTTTGTCTCATCTGTGGCTGCTTTTGTGTTGCCAAGGCACAGTGAGTTGGGACAGAGCCCATTAGGCCCATGAACCCTGAAATATTTACACCTGGCCCTTAAAGGAAGTCCTGGGACCCCTGGGAGATGAGGGTGGGAAGAGACTCAGCCTGCAGTCCTCAGTGAGGTGCAGATTAGATCTTTCAGGAGAATCCACATCACACCCAGCGGAGGCTACCAAGGAAAACAGACAACACCATCAATGCTACCTTGTCTAAAACCCAGATGCCTGAACTTGAAATACTGAATATACTTTTGTAAACATGGCAAAACAGAACCCAAGAAAGGAAATGAACATTGTCTGGATCTGGAAGAAACAGTGACCAAGAGAAAAAGCCACAGGACACCTGCTGGGAGAGACACAGCCTGAGTAGAAATGCAGCCTGAATCTCTAACACGGAGAGAGGCAGGGCGACAGGCTCCCTCCCTAGTTCCACAGCATCACGACCACAGGAAGGTACCAGAAGAGGTTGCTAAGAAAAGTCAAAGAAAACCATGAGCAGTAAACTCATCTGGTGACCGGGCCCCCTGCAGACCTGCACGGACAGAGTCAGTGTCGTCGCCTGGGACAGCAGTGGCAGGCATGGCGAGGACGGGGTCACTGCTCCTTTCTGCTCAGCTCTCTTTCCACACAAGGCCCCCAGGGCGTGCCCCACAAACACGCACCAAGGCCGCCTTAGCAGCAACCAGGGAGGGAGGGGCTCGGATCTCCACTCAGAAGCAGTACTTGCTGTGTCTGATTGCTATCTATTTAAAATGAAGACTACATATCCATCTTTGAAAACTTAAACTTCACAAAGTGATGTTACCAAATAAACTATGAACTTACCAGTGATCTGCAAACTTAATGTTGCTGAAGCATCTGCATTTTTAACTTCTTTTTTCACGCTGAACAAAAGAGATTTCAAGCTACTATTCTCCTCCAAAGATTTGTCTAAATGTTGTCTCAAGTCATCCTAAGGATATACAAAATACACTTAAAATACACAAGTCAAATTCAGTAAAATGCATGTAAAAAATAAAATGAAACCTTTTGATAATCCTCAGAGTTTGTTTTCTTTTCCATAACTTTGAATCGCAATGGGATAGCAATAACCACACTTCTCTGCACAGCTTCCTGCCAGCAGGACGTCCCTGCCCAGCACTGCAGCACCTTGGACCTTGGGGGTGGGAGACAAAGAGGGCGGATAGAGTCCCAGTTCCGCAGACACAGCACATGAGTCCCCCTGCCAGGTGTATGTGCAGCTGCTGGCCCTGCCCCTTCCAACCGCCCCATGGTCACCGCAGGTCCCTAAGCCCCCTGAAGGAAGCCCTTTGCGTTTGGGTTCCGCAGCCGCCCCTGTTCACAGGGGGGACCTGTGGCTGTGCCCCTTTACAGTCCTCAAAGCGTGAAGAAGACACTGAGCATATGATGAGATGCTGAAGAGCGGAGCAGGGGGGCCAGGGCCACTGTCTGAGCCAGCCACACGGCAGCATCTGCCCCGGCACTCCCAGCCCCTCCCTGTAGACCCTCCTGAGCCTTGGAGTCCTGGCGACAAGGGAGCCATCCAAGCCGCCTGCAGCTGCAGCCAGGATCCCAAGGACCCGCAGTATCACCTGCCTGCGCTGCCCTGGTACCAGCAGGCACATCCAGGGTCTAGGGCTCTGGGAAGATCCTGCCTGCTTCCTCCAGGGGAGCCAGCACCTGGGTCTCCATGAGACATGAGCACGCATGTTCAGGAACCTCTGCTCTGCTCTTCACTCGGCAAGTCGCCTGCTTACACACGTGCCTGCCAGGCCCCTTGGTGTCCGTGGCAAGAGCTGGTCGCTGGTCCGAGGTCATTTCTCTCAGGCTCACCTTTCAATTCCTTCGCTCCAGGGTCTCCTCACACTGCTTCCTCCACACTCCGCCGCCCGTGCAGCACTCCCGATTCCGCGGGGTGAGCTCCATGAAGCAGGGCTCTGGGCTCCCAGCTCTCAATTAAAGTCTAGGCCATGACGAGCGTAGGTAGCAGTGGATGGACTGGACACGTCTGCCTGAGAGAACACGTGGTTGGGAGCGGGGCCTCCACCTTCATTGCAGAAGGTGCAGCTGTCTAAGAAGAACCACCGAGTTTCACGTGACCACGGGGTGAATGTCTTCACCATGCAGAATACACTCGTGCTTGGCACAGACCTTCTGGAATGACAGAGGCATCTCCCTGGAAAGCAGCATCTGCCAGCTCACAGGGCTCCTGCACCAAGCTCCAGCTGTCCCGGGATGTGCCACCACAGGAATCCTGGCCACGCTCTGCTGACCACCATTTCCCTAGGAAAGGGTCGACGGGTGGACCTGAAGAAGCACCAGCAGGACTGGGGGCTGCTAGAATGTTCCGGATCACCCATTCGGACAGGGAACCCTGGGCCACTCCCATCCTGTGGCCTGAGACCGTGCAGAGGATGAAGGAGCATCCACTGGGCCATGTCTGTGCACGACGTCCACACTGGACAGCACAAAGCGGACTCTTGGGCTCTGTCTGTCTGGATCCAGCTGGGGCCAAGGGCAGCAGGTAAGGGGTGTGCTCCGTTGCGTCTGCACCCATTCCCCCGCCTTGCCATTCACAGGCTGTGAGTGTCCCATGGTCGACGCTCCTGCAGAAAAGATGCTCTGCGTGGCAACTGTGGTCCAGGCTTGCTTTGCAGATGCAGGAGCCATTTGTGCATCTGGGACGGTATCATTTCACTGCCTTCCTTTTTCTCTAAAAATGAGGCTTTGTGTGGGATCTCTGAAAGGTAGGTTCTCACAAAATAAAGACAGTGCCTGTCAGACAATCCAGAAGTTCCAGCCATTATGGCTATTTCCACTCCTCTGCACCGATGAGGGCTCACGCAGATGACAGGCAGGCAGCGCCAGTGGCCCGGCGACCCCTCTTGGTGTGCTGGCCTCACAGGCCTCCCCTCGCAGAAGGGCTCCAAGGCTGGCCAAGCCCTGGCTCTCACTGGCCCCCGGCCCCGTGCTCTGAGGGCTCTGGCAGCCAGTGAGAGGTGGAGGTCAAGCCAAGACCTCCCGCGAGTGAGCATTGGGGGACGGCCCCAACCCAGATGAGACTGAGGCCAGCTCCACGTTCTGGACCTGCAGACCCCCGAGACACTAAGTGCATATTGCTTTAGGCCACTCATTTTGGGGTAATCCGTTATGTAGCAATGAATAACTTGCCCAGAGGGGTTAAGTGCCTTGCCCAGTGGACCCGGCTGGCAGCCCCACAGCTGAGCCACTCAACAGAGGGATGCTGGCTTTTTAAAGTATTGACTTTTTAAAAGGAGAACATCTCAATGGTTTGAAATACCATAAAACCCGTCCAAGCTCAGCCTGGGCCCCAGCTTGCCCTTGGGTGCCACCTGGTGGGGAGAGCCCTCAGGTCACACAGAGCAATGCCCTGGCAGCCGGCAGGCAGGACACAGCAAGGACCAGGGCCATGGCCTCAGCCCCATTCAGTCCCCCTAGCCGAGCCCTCCAAGAAGAGAAGGCAGCCGTCCAGCAAC
Source organism: Avahi laniger (assembly GCA_963575035.1). Lineage (NCBI taxonomy): Eukaryota > Metazoa > Chordata > Mammalia > Primates > Indriidae > Avahi > Avahi laniger. The sequence continues at coordinate 14,208 of CAUYSK010024328.1, forward strand.
ACCGCCAGCTCAAAGTGAAGCATTTGCAGAGCCTGGGAGTGGAACAGAGGCAGGTGGTGCCCCCAGGGGGCAGCCAGAGCCCAGCAGGAAGGGACACGCAATGCCGCAGCTGAGGGCAGCTGAGGGGCGGCGCAGAGTCAAGGGGTTGCCCTCGTCCCGTGGAGTCGAAAGCACATTTCCACCGAGCCCTGTGGACACATGGGGACAGCACAGGGCGAGGCTCACCATTTCCTTCCGAGTGCGGCTGAGCTCGGCCGTCACCTCGCCCACCTTTGCTGTGTACCACTGCTGCTGGCTGGCCAGGTGACTTTGCAGAGATTCATTCTCAAGAGTCAGGTAGCCGACTTCTTCATTCACAATTGCTGAATTGTCCTGAGCGGCTGTAAATTCTTGAACAGAGGACAAAATGTGTCTTGCCTGAGCTAGGAGTAAAAATCAAATATTATCACAGCATTAATGTTTAAAGGATGAAATATAGGCAAAGCATGTTCGATACATTTTGAATTGTATGGACCACGCGCAGGCTTAGGGAGGGGCAAAGGGACGTGGGTGCCACAAAACCGCCTCGCTCCGGTATACCTAGGCCCAGCTGTGGGCGGGGTAGAGAACAGAGAAAATGTCTTTTATTCCAGAAGAAAAGTGACCAGTGAGAGACGGCTGCTGATCACGGACAGCCATGTCTGGCAGGCCTGGTGGGCACTGTAGTGGCTCGCCGCACCTTCACCGGGCACTGACAGCACCTGGCCCGGGACCTGCTGTGCAAACCACAGCCAGCAGCGCCACACAACGGGCCAGCCTCATTGCTACCGCCAGCTAGAACCAGCTCAGGAAGCTCCTCCACAGCCCTGCCCTCATGAGAGGGTAGAGATTTATACATTTATGGGGCTAGGATCCAGGGGCTGCAGCTTCTCAGGGTGTCCCAACTCGAGGAGGAGCTGTGCGGCCACAGCACGTATGGAGGGGTCAGAAGCCCCCGGGGCGGTGCCCAGGGTGTAACGGGACCAGTGAGCTGGTGAGGCCCAGCCCCCAAGGGACACTAGCAGCCACGCCCAGGCTGCAGGACAGACAGAAGGCAACCGACTGGGGACGCAGCGGCTCCTGGTCTCACAGCACGACCCTGGATGAAGACCCTGCTGTTCCTACACCGGCCACCTGACAGAAACAGAGTCAAGGCCTCTCTGGCAGGACCGTCCTCCCAGGCTCCAAGTTGTTCCCACCAAAGGTGCACAAGTCCAGGGTGCTGCACATGGTGCCAGCGTGTGGGGCACTGGGAGAAGGTGGGGCAGCAAATCCCCACATGAAAACCTGGCACCCGTGGGCAGCATCCACAGCGAACCGAGATGACGAGCTACCTCCACAAACCCCAGGGACCCTGCTGCGGCGGGAGGCAGAGGAGACGTCAGGCCCTGGTGTCAGGACAACTACACAATGCTTGGAGCCCCACGCGGTGCACACGCAGACCCCAGGACCCGGATGCTTCCTGGGGCTGAGCCACTCACATCCCGACTCACCGAGGAACACCTCGTTGCTGTGCAGGGACCTGCAGCCATCCCAGTACTTGTCCACCAGGTCCAGGAGCGCCTCCAGGAGCACCACCTCCAGCACAGCCTTCTCCCCGGGCAGAGCTGCTGAGCACAATTTGGGCGACAACTGTGGAAACAAAATCATGACACCAGCATGTTCTTCCATCTAACAAGGTCTCTAACACCAGTGTACACCCCCAGGTGTGCCTGCTGGCAGGGGCAGGGGGGCCATGAGGCTGCTGCCCTGTGCCCGCAGGAGGGGCACGTTGGCAGCACCTGTCCCACAGCTGGCTGGCGCTCATGTGGGGTCAGGGAAGGGGACGACAGGACAGGGCAGCCCCAGCATGCCCCCAGCTCAAGCAGGACCCTTGCCCCTTCCCCTCAATTCAACGAGACAGGATACACACAGACAGGATACACACAGCTCTGCCCGCAAGTCTGCCTGCTCTCTCCCAGCCAGGCTCGCGGGACGCCAGACAGTCGCTCTAGGCAGTGGTCTAGGAAGTCGAGCAACGCCCCAGGCAGCCATCACTGGATTTGTGCCTCCAGCTCAGGACCAACCAGGAAAGTCAGACATCCCTGTCCTGCCACAGGGAGGCCCACAGCCTTCCCTCCCTGCCTCTGCCCGCACTGCGCACTCCTCTGCCCGCCTGTGTCTGCCTGTCTAGCAAGCGCCGAGTCACCAGTCTCTGGCCGGTCTCCTCCCGGTGGCCTTCCCCATGACCACAGCAGGCACATCTCAAATTGTCCAGCGGGGCCAGGCAGCAGAGGCAACAGAGGGGCTGTCCATGTGACCTTGGGTCCCTCTGACAGGGAGAACTCTCTGGAAAACCACAGATGCGTTTCCAGGACTCACCCCTCGTGACAGGGTCACCAAGGGCTTCAGCTGGCCGACAGTACCAGCAAGTAGGGCAAGGCCCTGCCCACCTGTTTCTGCACTTCGACCTCAGACCACATGCGGGAAGGGTGTGGCGCGCAGAGCCAGCTTCCGCCAGAACAGAGGCAGCAGACACTGAGGAAGAGCACAGCTCAGAGCAACACCCATTCTGGGACACAGGCGACTCTGAGAACATACACAGTCCCATGTGGCTGAGCGGCGCTAGGGGTGTCTGCCATCCCTAGCTCACCTCTCGGGCATCGGTTGCGCCCTGAGACCGCTGCTCTTCCACTCCCGATGAAAAGGTCCTCTCACTCCTGCCTTCAGAGCCATTCTGTCTGCTCAGACTCTCCGTGGGGCTGGAGGGCCCATCAGTCCTCTCCAGGCAGCTCAGACATTCCTGGTCCGAGGGCCCCTGGAATCTCCCACCAGGCATTCTTCGCTTCCTGTACTTTTCAGGGCCAGGCAAAGGACATAGCACCTTCTGTCCTGACAAACTTGACTTCTCAGAAGAGGATGAGTCCTCAACATCCACGGAGTCTGTAACACAGAGAGGACCAAGCCCTTGTGAGACCAAATTCTCTGGGCTCAGGGGCCAGTATCACAATTTTTAGAAGGTATGTACGTGTGCACACGTGTGCATACATATGTACATACATGGGTGTGTACGCATGTACACACATTCCCACACCTGCACACATGGAGGGCGGGGGTGGAGGGCAGACGGGAAGGGCGTGAACATGCGGAGTCTGCGGGAAGCAGATACAAAGCGTCCCTGTTCTGCTGTGGCAGCTTCTCCGTAAGCGTGTGCACTCTGATGCTTCACATGGACTGTGCTTCGATGTGGGCTCTGAGCAACATCAAGCATCTGCACGTTTCTGCAGAGTGGTGAAGGGGTAAGATCTGACGGCCATCCCACAACTCTGCTGACCGCTATGCCCGAGGAGGTGTGGGAGACAGGGCACGCGGGACCTGGCCTAGGGAAGGACGATGAAAGCAGGAGGGTAACCCTGGCCTCGCCACAGCCTCAGCTCCAGGTGACCATGCCACAGCTCACGGGGGCTGGCAGGTCACCACCTGGCTGTTCTCCCTCTGACCAAGGGCCCAAAGAAGCCTCTGGGAGGTGCCGGTTCACTCACGCTGGGAGGTTTTCTGACGCTTTCGCCACACAGATGCATGTGATGCTCTCAGTTAACTTGGCGCGCAGCCTTCAGCACCTTACTGCCCTAACCCGGGCCGTATATTAACAAGAAAGTGAGTGTGTGAGTGAGAGAGAGCAAAGGGTGGGGGAGGGAGAAAGTGTGCGTGTGCAGGCATGTGTAGAGAAAAAGCACCTGTTTTTACAGACCATGAATCTAAAGTAGGGATGGATTGTAAATTTCTATGTACTACATACTTTGCTAAGACGTTTTAGACAGTTCCACAAATACAAAAAACGGGAACAGGAGAAATTTCATAATAATAGCAGACATTGTGAGAAATAGTTAGGTGCTTACAAAAGAACTGATGGAGAAGAATTGGCAGGGCTGCGTGCTGCCGCGGATAGAATGTGCCCCCAAGCTCACGTGTTGGAAATGCAACTGCCACTGTGACAGCATGAAGAAGTGGGGCCTTCAAGTGGTGATCAGGTCACAAGGGCTCTACTGTCATCGTGGGAGGGTGCTCCCGATAAAAGGGTAAGTTCGGCCCCATGTAACGTCTGTCTCTTGCGTTTGCTTCTGCCTGCCACCTACCGCCACGGAATGGCTCTCACCAGGTGCTGGCGCACGCTCTGGGACTTCCCAGCTCCAAAACCACGAGCACATAAACTTCTGTTCTTTATCAATTACCCAATCCTTGGCATTCTGTTGTAGCAGCAGCAAACACACAAACACACGCGTGGTTACCTGGGTGTGGGGGGAAGTGGACGTGCGGCCTGCAGGCGCAGTGAGCTTCCCGCGCAGCTCCACGCTGTGGTGGCTGCTTCTCCACACAGCAGCCTCGGGGGTGGCTCCTCCTCTCCTGGCCCTGCTGCGCGGAGTCCCCACACTGGTGCCGCACTGATGGAGGGCTCAACAGATGTCTGGATTCTATTTTATTAAAGCACATTCCAACAGTGCCATTTCATTAAAAGTTACATTTTAAGCATCTGAGAGTGTATGATATCTATCTATTAACTGCATTTTCTTTAAATCGATTAAATAGGAAAAAGACAACTGAGTGGGGTAGTCATACACCAAGCCAACATTACGGCTCCACAAGCTCCAGAGGGACAGACCAGAGCTGGGGCAGCTGTTGTCCAGCGCAGGACTGACGGTGAAGCTGCAGCCACCAAGCAGTTGGTGGGGGGAGGGTGCAAAGACAGACAGGCGATCCCCACACAGAAGAATCTAGAAACAGACTCAGAAAACTGATTTCAGCACGTGTGTCGAGGTATTAATAATTAAATGAGGAAAAAATCTTTCCAAAAAACGTCATTAGAACACCCAGATACACAGTCGTCCCTCAGTGCCCACAGGGGACGAGTTCCAGGGCCCCTCAAGGACACCAAAGTCCAAGGGTGCTGAAGTGCACAACGTAACCTGTGTGCATTCTCCCGCACTCTTCACATCATCTCCATGTCACTTGTCACACCTGATGCAAGCTAAACACTGTGCGGCGGGCGTGGTGGCGCTGAGAAAGGAGCATCGCCCGAGCCCAGGAGCTATAATCCAGCCTGCGCAACATAGCGAGACCCCCATGTGTAAAAAAAAATTAAGAATAAAAATAAGTAAAAAAATGTAAAATGCCATGCAAATAGTTGTTATACCGTCTTATTTTTTGTCTGTATTTTTTATTGTTGTATTAATATATTTCAAATATTTTCCATCCATGGTTGATGGACTCTCTGGACGCAAAACCAGTAGATAAGAGGGGTCAACTGTACACGGGGGTCTTGACCCCCCAACCCACAACACAAAAACTAATCCAGAACGTGAATTGCCGGGACACAGACCATAGGGCATCTGCAGGCAGGCACAGGAGCACAGGGTGGACAGAGCTCCTCACAGGACACAGAAGGCCCAAACCATTAAAGAAAAAACTCATAAACAGGCCTTCATTGAAATTAGTACTTCTGGTCTTTGAAGCATTGGTAAGGAAATGAAAAGGCCACAGAATGGGAGAAAATCTGCAGTACTGACATCTGAGAAAGGGCCGTATTCGAAAACCACAAAGGACTCTCACGACTCAACACCAAGAACAGGAACAACCCCACTTGAAAGCGGGTGGGCAGAGGTGAATAGAGGTGTCACAAAAGATGAACAAACAGCCGGTATTTCAACATCAAGTCTCCAGGAAAACACAAATTAAACCATGACACGCCATGGGGGGAGCCAGAACAGAAGGGGCTGGCGGTGCCAAATGCCGACTGGGATGTGGCTCAGGCCACAGGTGAATCTGGGATTTCAGTCCAAAACTCAGGTCTCAACCTGCTGTTGGTTTCATGAAAAGCTCTCAGAAACTCATAACAGCACAGGAATGAAGGAAGCCAATGCTTGTGAGCAAGTCCCAGTGGCAAGCAGAGTCCCTGGATCGAGCACACCAAGTCCTTGCCCTGAGTGGAAAGTCCACAGCGTCCTGGTCGGCCCTCAGGTCTACACTGGGCAGCCTGGAGCCTGGGCTCGGTATGTGCTGAGAGCAGCCACGTCGCCCTTGTGGCTGACAGCTCTGCTAGCCACAGACACGTGACCTTCCCGTTTGTTTTACATGGTTTACCTTTTCCCATGATCTGAGAAGAATAAAATTTAAATAACCACGCACTATGACTATGCTCGACTCAAATACATTAACTTTTCCTTCTATAATTCTGTTGTCCAAATTGCTGGCATTCAAAAGCACACAAAGATTTCACAAAGAGCCCGTCCTTGCAGGTAGGCCTCGTAAGAGGCACACACCTGTGCATGCTGAAGTCCGTGACTACTAGCACGCGGGCCCAGCAAGGGCTGAGCAGCACACCTTGGGAACTGCACGCGTCGGCCTCGTGCTCCTGCTGGCCGGAGCCTGTGCTCCCAGGAGGATTGCGCAAGTCCCACTCGCACTCAGCAATGAGGTTCAGGACCGCCTCGTCGTCCGCGTCCATGACCGAGCACGTCCTGGCTGAGGAGTCGGTGCCCATGGCTCTGGAGTGGCGAGGTCTGCAAAGAGAAGCAAATGCATCAGCGTCACTGCAGCCAGCGGTGCGCTCCCGCCACTCAGATCCTGAGGGGAACGCCCCCAGGTCTCTGAGAGGAGGAGCTGGGGCAGCCGTGGGCCTCGTTAGCCTGCTCCCAGCGCAGCAAGGTCATGTGATGCTAGCACCCCGCCCACCAGCAGGCCAAAAGCAACAGTTCCGTGGAGTTCTTCTGTTCTGTGATCTTCCGAAAGGTTAAAATTCAACTTGCTCTTTTCTTAGTACATCCTCAATGAGATACACGTGATTGAGAAGATAAAAGACATCATGTCCCAATGTCTGTTTTTACGTTAAGGGAAACTATTTCCACGCTGACTACAACGTGAAGTGTGGTAGAACTCAACACGCCTCGCCAAAGGACCTTCTACGTGAAGGTGAATGCACTCAAAGCGGGCCTGGTCTCTTACAAAGGCAGTTTAAGAAGTCACACTGCAAAGCGAGGCTGCCGGCATCCACCGTGAATACTGCTTCCATGAGGCAGTGCATGTGGACGACCCCTGACCCACTGAAGGGGCCGGTCCCGCTCCCCAGTGCCAAGCCAAGGACTGGCAGTGCTCCAGAGCACTGCACAAAGAAGGGGTCCTGGGTTCTGGTGCTGGCTCTTCCCCCAGAAACCCGCCACCCGAGCACAGCTCGTGGGTCCACTGTCACCTCTGGGTGGGAAAGAGTCTGGCCCAGGTCATCGTTAGGTCCCTGAACTCGAATCTCTGTGACAATTCAGTCTTGAGACTATCAGACAGGCAGTGCTGGGTACCCAGAGCTAAAGCTGTTGCATAGCAACACACGGCAATAGATGCTCAAGAAGACAGTCCTGTGGGATCTTAGTCACTAAAACGCAAGTGTTTAGTGTCATTTTGATACTAAGCATACTCTATTATCCAGATATTAAAAATTATGTACGGTATGAACAGTAATTTTACATAAAATGGCACTCCACGTGTTTGTACACGCACTACAGAAAAAATGGAAAACTGTTGGTTACAGTTACGTGGAGAGTGAACGGGGGAGGGAAGAGACTTTTACTCACTGTTTAAAAAATTAATTTCTATGATGTCTGCAATATTTACAATAATGAAATATTATTGTAAAATTCTTAAATATGTGAATCTAGAAAATACAGTAAGATATTAATAAGAGATCTAGTGACTAGAACACAGCATTCCAAACCATGCTGAATAAAAATGCTTACTTTATTTCTCATATGTATTAATACAATGACAAAAGAGAAAAAAATCTGAAACATTCTTATAAATCAGAATATTAAAAATGTATTCAGCAAAAATGGCAGAGAAAGTTACTCCAAATTCAGCACCTCCATGAAAGCAACTAAAAACCAAGGGCAGGGTCAGGGAGGGGATGCCAGAAATGACATTTTTGGATCTCTCTTAACCAAAGACTTGCACAACCCAGGTCGCAGTTACCCAGGAGCAGCTGCCGGTGAAGACAGTGACTCTGCAGTGTTTGAACGTGCCCTGTCTGATCCCCTGCTCTCCAACCCCGCAGCAGCTGCGAAATGACAGCTAGATTTGAGGTGCACGTTGAGCATCCTTAACCCAAAAACTCAAAATCTGATATGTTACAAAATCTGAAACTTTTTGAGCACTGACATTTTTGAGCTCAAAGGAAATGCTCATTGGAGCATTTTGGATTTCAGATTTTTGGATTAGGGATGCTCAACTGGCAAGTATACTGCAAATAATCCAAAATCTGAAAAAATACAAAATCTAAAACATTTCCAGCCCCGAGCACTTCCAATAAGGGATCCTCAACCTGCGCTGAGTACCCAAGACTTCAGGAAGCAGAACATACCTCGCTCACAAAGATGTGTAAGTGATTACCGTTCTGATCCGTCCCTGGCGGACCAGCTCACAGGTGTGCAGTGATTCCACCTAATGTGCCACTGGCAACCCTGCAGCGGCATGAAGTGGGGCATTTGCTGAAGACATGTACAGACTCACATCCTGGTTGCTGCTGCCTGAGGTGATGGATGGCAGCTGGAGGAAACAGCAGCAAAGAAGCCTAGGAGAAAAGGCTTTGAAAAGCTCTAACATCCTCCTGGGAACCTAGAAGGCCACATGCACGATCGAGAAAGACCCATGACAGCCCAAGCCTTTCTTGCCTCCTGGTGACCTCAAGGCTCTGTGGGAGCAAGAACGAAGGCTGAAGCAGAGCTGTGAACTCCCAGCTGAGCACGGGAGGCCCCAGCACACAGAGCCTCCTGCCATAGGAAATCTCCATCTAATTAGCTGGTCACTCAGCTGACAGAACAGAGACTTCAAGAGCCACACATAATAGAGAATACAGACCCTACAAAATGGGTTCAGACAAGCAAATAAGGATAACTACAACAAGCAATAATAGCAACAGATCCGGGGAGCAAAGAGAATCCAATTTCCAGAGTTGCCACGTTTTAATATTCAAAATGTGCAGTTATCAACAAAAATTAAAAGAGATATAAAATGACAAAAAGGTATGAACCATACGCAGAAAGAAATCAACAGAACTGTGCCTAGAGAAGTCTTTCTAGACAAATTTTGGGCCTAAAAAGTACAACCGAAATGAAAATTTCACTGGAAGTGCTCAATAAAAGGTTTTGGTAGGCAAGAGGGTCAGCAAAATTGAACATAGGGTAGTTGAGGTTTTCCGGCCTGAGGAATAGGAAGAAAAAGCAGAAAGAAGAAAAATGAATGGTTTCAAAGACTCTAAGACACCACGGAGTGGACCAACATACATTTAATGGGAGAATCGGAAGAGGAGAAAGAAAAGGAGCAGAAGGAATATTTGAAGAAGTAATGGCTGCAAACTTCCCAAACTTGATGAGAAACATTAGTCTGCTATGATATTGTGAAATACATATTTCGTCTTCCTCCCTATTTCCAGCTCCTAAAACCTTTGAAATCTCCAGAGTGACATGTCTTTTCTATGCTTAAAAGAAACCTGGGGACCCTTAGACAGCTTCAAGGTCAGGCTGGTTACCAGAAAGACAAGGCAGGATTATAGGGCTGGGACCCTCAGGAGCCCCCAAGCGCCAGTGGGGAAGAAGGGCTGAAGGGTGAGTTGAATAGCAAGGGCCAATGATGTGATCAAGCATGTCCATGCAACAAAGCCTCCATAAACACCCAAAAGCTCTGGGTCCAGGGGCTTCCACATAGCTGAGCACATGGAGGTTCCTGGAGGGTGGTATGCCCGGAAAGAGGGTGGAAGCTCTGCACCACCTTCCACACACCTTGCCCTGTGCATCTCTTCCACCTGCTGTTTATATGTATGTGATATCTTCTATCCTTCACACAAGTAGCATGTTTTCCTGAGTTCTGTGAGCTGCTCTAGCAAATTAATCAAACTCAAAGTAGGGGTCATGGGAATTGCAATTTGTAGCCAGTCAGAAGCATGGATGACAATCTACTAATTGCTACTGGCATCTGAGGTTGGGGCAGTCTTGTGGGACCAAGCCCTCAACCTGTGGGATCAGACTCTATCTCCAGGCGGACGCATTAGAATTGAAATGAATTAGAGGATATCCGACTGGTGTTCACGGCAGAATTAGTTGGTGTGTGGAGGAAAAAATCAACATCTGGTCACAGAAGTGTTCTGTGTTATATTGAGTATGTGAACAGAGTATAAAAAGTATTTCATTTTGGCTTTTCCTGTCCTAAGTATCTACACATCCAAGAAGCTCGATTCCAAAAGGAATAAAATTGAAGAGATCCACACTGATATATGATACCCAAACTGTCAAAAGACAAGGAGAAAATCTTGAAAGCAGCAAGACGGAAGTAACCCATCACATACAAGTTCCTCAACAAGACTGACAGCTGATTTCTCATCCAAAACCATGGGGGCCAAAAGATAGTGACATATTTAAAGTGCTGAAAAAGAAAAAAAAAAAACCTATCAACCAAGAATTCTACATCCCGCAAAAACTGCCCTTCAAAATAAAGACATTCCCAGTTACATAAAAATAAAGAGTTTGTTGCTAGCAGACCTGTCCTACAAGAAGAAATGCTAAAGGTAGTCCTTCGGGCTGGAAAAAAAGAATCAACTCCACATAAGGAGTAAAAACATCAGGAAAAGGTAACAACAGAAATAAATATAGAGGACAGTATACATGCGTCTTTGCTTGTGACTCCTTTTGTTCTATCAGATTTAAGCAATTGGATAAAGCAATAGTTACAAATACAGGCTGAGGAGGATACCGCGTATCACATAACAATGAACCCGTGGCAACAGCAGCATGAACCTGAGGGGGACAGAGCCATACAGGAGTAATTTTTGTATATTACTAATATTAAATTGATATTAATCTGAACTAGATTGTTATAGATTAAGATTTAATTGTGATCTCCAGGGAAACCACTTTTAAAAACGTCAAAAAATACTATGATACAATAAGAAATACATACTCAGTTTTTGTCTTCAGTTCCTGACACAGAGCCTCTAAAACCCCTGTACTTTCCTGAGTGATAAGGGTGACAGGAACATCTTTGGTTATAATATTTGATCTTTGTCCCTAGTTGCTGACACAGAACTTCTAAAGCCCTGGGGATTTCCTAATAGAGATGACAGGAGCACCTTCGGTTATTCATCATAAGCCCCTTTCAACTACACCTGAGCTTATAGCAATGCAGTAACTCTTGGTAGCCCCCTAGATGGCTTCAGGATGGGGGCTGGTTGCCCGGGATTAGAGAGGTTGGACTTTCAGCCCCACCCTTAGACCTCCAGGGAGGAGAGGGGCTGGAGATTGAGTCAGTCTCTGGCAGCCAATGATTTAATCAATCATGTCTGTGTAACGGAACCTCCATTAAAAATTCTGAACAGGGGTTCAGAGGGGTTTAGAGAGCTTCAGAGTCAGTGAATACATCCACATGCAAGGAAGGGAGCATACCCCAAGTTCACAGGGACAGACGCTCCTGTGCTTGGGAACCTCCAGGCCTTGCCGAGGTACCACTTCCTCTGGCTGTTTGTGTCTTTACAATAATCTGGTGATAGTCAGTGAAGTGTCTTCCTGAGTTCTGTGAGGCTTTCTAGCAAGTTACTGGACTTGAAGCAAGAGGAGGATTGTGGGAGCCCTTTACTTTGTAGCCCAGAGAGAAGCACAAGAAACCTGGGCACCCAATGCCTGCAACTGGCATCTGAAGGGGGGGCGTGTCTTGGACTGAGTCCTCAAACCTGTGGAGTTGGACATGAAATACAGGTGGTTAGTGTCAGAAGTGAATTGAATTTTAGAACACCCAGCTGGTGTCTGGAGTGTTAGAAAATTGGTTGGTATTGGAAAACACACCACATATTTGGTGTCAGGAGGAAAAACCCACATAATTGATGTAAGAAGTGTTATGAGTAAAAAACATTCATAAATACAGTAATAGAAAAGGCAAAAGAATTAAAATGGCACACTAGAAAGTACTTATTCAACATAAAAGGCAGTTATAACAGGAGGCACCAAGGAACAAAAATGGCATAAGACATACAGAAATTATTTTGTAAGTGGATTGAACTCCCCAATTAAAAGGCAGAGATTGGCAGAATGAATACAAAAGCATGATCCAACTGTATGCTGGGTATAAAAGACTCACATCAGAATCAAAGATGTAAAAAGGTTTAACGAAAAAAAATGGAAAAAGATATTCCATGCAAACGATACTCAAAAAGAACACCAAGCAGAGTAAATACAAAAAAATCTACACCTACGCATACTATAATCAAACTACAGAAAATCAAAGACAAAGAAAAAAATCTTGAGAGAAGTCAGAGAGGGGAAAAAACACTTTATCTACAGAGGAACAAGAATAAGAATTATATCAGACTTCTCTTCAGAAAGCATGCAAGCAGGAAGAGAGTGGAATGAACTACTAATATTTAAAGCTTTGAAAGGAAAAAAACCCACCAACCTAGAATTCTGTATTTAGCAAAATCATCCTTCAAAAGTGAAGGAAAAATAAGACAAACAAAAATTGTGATAATTTGTTCCCCAAACTGCCTTGCAAGAAACATTGAAAGAGGCGCTCTAAAGAGAAGCAGACTGATTAGGTCAGAAACTCAGATCTACATTTAACAAGGAAACGTGTAAGAGACAGAATACATGACAATAAAATGAAAACATGTATTTTTATTCTTAATATTTTACAGATAACACCTCTGTTCAAAATAGTAGCAGCAATGCATTCAACTATGCATGCTTACATATGATATGCATGGTTATAATGTATGCAGAAGGGAAATGAATGACAGCAACAGCACAGGGATGGGAGAGATGGAATTAGACATATTTTGTTATTATAAAGCACTTGCAGTACCTGTGAAGCAGTACAGTGTTACTGAAAGCGGACTTGCATTAGTTGTAAATGTATACTGCAAACTCTAGGGCAACCACTAAAAAAGGTAAAAAAATGAAAATAAACATAAAAAAGAAGTATACAGTTGACTCTTGAACAACACAGGTTTGAACTTTGTAGGTCCACCTATGGTGGATTTTTAAAAATAAATATTGGAAAATTTTTGGAGATGTGCAACAATTTGAAAAGCTTCACAGACAAAACACATAGCCTAGAAATATCAAAAAAATTAAGAAAGGTATGTAATGAATACATAAAATATATGTAGATACTAGCTTATCATTTATTACCATAAAATATACACAAATCTATTATAAAAAGTTAAAATTTATCAAAACTTACACACATGGCACCATTTGCATTTCTCTGTGGCTCGTTCCTATTTTCATCACGTCTAGTGCGGTATTATAAACAGTGAATGACACCATGGGACCCACACAAAGCACCACTGGCGATGTTGGAAATGCTCCCAAGAAGCAAAAAGTCATGACACTATAAGAAAAAGTTGAATCTCTTGATATGTACAGTAGATTGAGGTTGGCAGCTGTGGCTGCCACCATTTCAGATAGATGATTCTTCTTGTAAACAGACAACGTAAACTTGGAGTATCGATAAATACAGTACAGTACTGTAAATGTACTTTTCTCTGCCTTATGTCCTTTCGATGATTGCTCTCAGTTGGTTGTTGTCAACTTCCAATGGCCAGCCACAGCATTCCTCATCTTCAAGGCTCTCGTCTTCTTTGCAAAATTTCTTGAACCACCATTACACTGTACACTCGTTATCAGTTCCTGGGCCAAATGCGTTGCTGATGTTGCAAGTTGTCTCCACTGCTTTATGACCCATTTTGAACTCAAATAAGAAAATCACTAGGTCAAATGGTAGTTCTATTTGTAGCTCTTTGAGGTATCTCCATGTTACTTTCCACAGAGGCTGTGCTAGTTTGCAGTCCGACCAGCAGTGCATGAGTGCTCCTATCTCTCCACACACTCCAGATCCACGCCAACATTTATTGTTTTGGGACTTTTTGATAAAGGCCATTCTCACTGGAGATAAGTGATATCTCATTGTGGTTTTGATTTGCATTTTCCCGATGACTAAAGATGTTGAGCATTTTTCTTATGTTTCTTGGCCATTAGTCTGTCTTCTTTTGAAAAGTTTCTGTTCATGTCCTTTGCCCACTTTTTGGTAGGGCTGTTTGATTTTTTCTTGCTGATTTTCCTGAGTTCTACATAGTTTCTGGTTATCAGCTCTTTGTCAGATGTGTAGCATGAGAATATATTCTCCCATTCGGTAGGTTGTTTGTCTGCTTTCTTGAGTTTCCTTGGCTATGCAGAAGCTTTTTAATTTGATCAGGTGCCATTTATTTTTGTTGTTCCTGTGATTGCCTTTAGAGTCTTCTTCATAAATTCTTTGCCTAGGCCAATGTCTATAGGAGTTTTTCCAACATTTTCTTCTAGAATTCTTACAGTTTCATGCCTTAGGTTTAAGTCTGTTATCCACCATGGGTTGATTTTTGTGAGAGGTGAAAGGCAGGGATCCTGTTTCAGTCTTCTACAAGTGACTATCCAATTTTCCCAGCACCATTTATTGAATAAGGATTCTTTTCCTCAGTGTATGTTTTTGTCTGCTTTGTCAAAGATTAGATGTCTATATGAGGATGGTTTTATGTCTGGGTTCTCAGTTCTGTTCCATTGGTCTATGTCTCTGTTCTTGTGCCAGTACCATGCTGTTTTAGTTTCTATAGCCTTGTAGTACAGCCTGAAGTCTGCTAAATTGATGCCTCCCAATTTGTTCTTTTTGTTTAAGATTGCTTTTGCTATACGGGGTCTTCTCTGGTTCCAAAGGAAGCACAGAATTATATTTTCTAGATCTGCAAAAAAATGATGTTGGTATTTTAATAGGGATTGCACTGAATTTGTAGATCACTTTGGGTAGTACAGTCATTTTAACAATGTTGATTCTGCCAATCCATGAGCATGGTACAGTTTTCCACCTGTTTACGTCCTCTGCTATTTTCTTCCTCTGTTTCGTAATTCTCCCTGTAGAGGTCTTTTACCTCCTTAGTTAAATATATTTCTAGGTATTTTATTTTCTTTGTTGCTATTGTGAAGGGTATTGAGTCTTTGATTTGGTTCTCAGTTTGACTGTTGTTGGCATATAAGAATGCTACTGATTTCTGTACAGTGATTTTGTAACCTAAGACTTTGCTGACTTTGTTTATCAATTCCAGTAGTCTCGTGACAGAATCTTTGGGGTTTTCTAGATATAAGATCATATTGTCAGCAAAGAATGATATTTTGACCTCTTCTGCCCCAATTTTGATGCCCTTGATTTCCTTCTCTTGTCTGATTGCTCTGGCTAGGACTTGGGCATCTATCCAAAGGAACAAATGACATTTGTAAAAAACACATCTGTACTAGAATATTTATAGCAGCACAATTTACAATTCACAACCCAAGTGCCCATCAATACATGAGTGGATTAATAAAATGTGGTATATGTATACCATGGAGTTCTACTCAGCCACAAAAGAACAATGGTGATCTAGCACTTCTTGTATTATCCTGGACAGAGCTGGAGCCCATTCTACCAAGTGAAGTATCACAAGAATGGAAAAACAAGCACCACATGCACTCCCCATCAAATTGGTATTAACTGATCAACACTTAAGTGCACATATGATAGTAACATTCATCGGGTGTTGGGCAGCTGGGAGAGGGGAGGGGGGAATAGATATATTCATACCTAATGCATGCTATGTGCACCATTCTCGGGGATGGACACACTTGAAGCTCTGACTCAGGTGGGGCAAAGGCAATATATGTAACCTAAACATTTGTACCCCTCTAATATGCTGAAATAAAAAAATTTTAAAAAAACAAGAATTAAGCTAAATTAAGACTTAAGTGGAGGAAGTCACTGCAGATGTGGTGGAAATAGCAAGAGAACTAAAATTAGAAGTGGAACCTGCAGATGTGACTGAATTGCTGCAATCTCAAAATCGAACTTTAACGGATGAGGAGTTACTTCTTATGGATGAGCCAAGAAAGTGGTTTCTTGAGATGAAATCCACTTCTGGTGAAAACACTGTGAACACTGCTGAAATGACAACAAAGGATATAGAATATCACATAAATTTAGTTGGTAAAGTATTGGTAGGGCTTGAGAGGATTAACTCCAATTCTGAAAGAAGTTGCACTGTACTTGAAATGCTATCAAACATGTGGCATGCTACAGAGAGGTCTTTTGTGAAAAGAAGAGTCAACTGATGCAGCAAACTTCATTGTCTTATTTTAAGAAATTGCCACCGCCATCCCAAACTTCAGCAACCATGACTCTGATCTGTCAGCAGCCACCAATATTCAAGGCAAGACCCTCCCTCCACCAGCAAAAAGACTGGTGGCTCCAAACACACTGAAGGCTCCAATGAACATTAGCATTTTTTAGCAACAAAGTATTTTTTTGTTTTATAATTGATACGTAATAATTATACATGTTTATTGGGTGCATGTGTATTTTGATATTGCATAGAGTGTTTAATGATCAAATCAAGGTATTTAGGATATCTGTCACGTCAAATATTTGTGTTGGGAACATTTCAGATCTTCTAGCTATTTTGAAATATGCAATAAATTATTACTAACTATAAAAAAAGAAAAAAAGAAAATCACTCGAATTTGCTTTTTGTCCAACATAATTTCCATAGTCTAAAATAAATATAAACAGCAAGTAATAAGTCATTAGCAAAAAAATAAAGTGAGCAATATGCATTTTAACATGATGTATAACATAACCACATTCATTTAAGAATGTATTCTTATATCAAATGGCAAATTTCAATGATGCTAAAAACCGCAATTACTTTTGCACCAATCTAATAAATCTCTAAGCCAGGTTAACTAAGAAAAAAATAGAGAAGACACAAATTAATAACAGAAAGGAAAGAAAGATTATCACTACACACCCCACAGACATTAAAAGGATAATAAAAGAATATTATGAACCACTCTATGCCCACAAAATTGATAATCCAGATTAAATGCACCAGTTACTTGAAAGACAAAATCTGTCAAAACTCACACAAGAAAAAACAGACAACCTGTGTAAGTCTCTATCTATTAGAGAAATCAAATCAATAACGAATAACCTTCCAAAACAAAGAGCACAGGCCCAGACAGGTTCTTGGTAAATGCTACCAAAGAGTCACAGAAGAAATTATGCAGATTCTCTACAGCATCTGCCAGAAGAGGGAAGCAGAGAGATTACTTCCTACCTCGCTCTATGCAGCCAGCACCACCTACTGCCAAAACCAGACAAAGACAAGAAAACTACAGACAGTATCTCTAATGAACACAGATATGAAAGTCCTCAACAAAACATTAGCAAATCGAATCCAACGATCTCAACAGAATTACATACCACCAATCAGGTAGGATTTATTCCACAAACGCGAGGCCAATTCAACAGCTGAAATCAATCACTGTGGTCCTTCACAGCAAGAGGCTGATGGAGGACAAATCACACAATCATATGAATAGATACAAAAAAGAAAACCCAGCATTTGAAAAAAGCTAACAGTCATTCATGATAAAACCTTTCACCAAAGTAGGAACAGAGAGGAACTTCCTTAACTTGACAAAGAACATCTAAAAAAACTCACAGCTAATGGTGAGAAACAGGCGCTTTCCCGCTAAGTTCAGGGACAGGGCAAGCATGTCCCCCCATCGAGCCTTTCACCATCACACTGGAAGTCCCAGATAATGCAACAAGACAAGAAATGGACACAGAAGGTATAGAGGTTTGGAAAGAAGAAATAAAACTGTTCACGGATGACATGACTGTCTATATAAAAAATCCCAAAGAATTGGCAAAAAAACCAGTGGAACTAGTAAGCGATCATAGCAAGGCTGCAGGACACAGGTGCTATGAGGTGCGCCCTGTCCCATCAAAAGACATGCTGAAGTCCTTGCCCCTCGTCCCTCAGAATGTGGCCTTATTTGGAAACAGGGTCTTAGAGAGATTTTCAAATTAATATGAGGCCATTGGGGTGAGCCCTAATCCTCCATCACTAGTGTCCTTATAAAAAGGAGAAATCTGGACACAGAGGACGACATGCACAGGGGGGTCACGGCCACA
The DNA here is from genome assembly GCA_963575035.1 of Avahi laniger. Classification (NCBI taxonomy): domain Eukaryota; kingdom Metazoa; phylum Chordata; class Mammalia; order Primates; family Indriidae; genus Avahi; species Avahi laniger. The sequence continues at coordinate 32,265 of CAUYSK010024328.1, forward strand.
TGAAAGCAGGGGCTGCAGTGATGTGTCCACCAGCCAAGGACACCAGAGTCTGGGAGAGAAGCAGGAAGCGCATTTGCCTCGCGGCCTTCAGCGGGATCCAACCTGCCAACGCCTCCATCTCGGGCCTCCAGCACTCAGATTGTGAAACAATACATTCAGCTGCTTCAAGCAATCCAGTGTGTGCCACTTTGTTACGTCAGCCCTAGGAAACCAACGAACAAGGTTAATAAATAAGAGTCAATTGCTTTCTTGGATGTCAGCAATGAATAATTGGAATTTGAACTTAAAAACACAATGCCACTTACATGAGTATGGGAAAATGAAACAGGTAAAAGTATAACAGAATATATACAAGATCTATGTGAGGAAAACTGGGAAACTCTCGTGAAAGAAATAAAAGAACTAGATTGGGAGATATTCCATGTTCATGAATAGGAAGGCTCAGAATCATCATTAACTTTTCCCAATCTGATGTAATATCATCCCAGTCCACATCCTGGCAAGTTATCTTGCAGCCATCAGCACACTGATCATACATGTCACTTAGAGAGGCGCAAGCCCAGGATGGCTGCAGGATGCGAAGGAGAAGAGCAAAGGCAGGGCGAGTCCGCCTGGCTGGGGGCGCCCTGCACAGCTGCGGTGGGGGGGCCAGCATGGCCCTGGGGCAGCGTCGACAGATGGGCTGAGGCACAGGACGACCCACGCCAACACGGTTAACTGATCTTGGACAAAGGAGCACAGGAAACTTAATGGAGAAAGGACAGGCTTTTCACGAAGTCGTGCTGAGTAAGTGGACATCCACATGCAAAAAATAATAAAAAAAATCTAGACACACATCTTACAACTTTCACAAAACTTAACTCAAAATGGATCATGGACTGAACATGAAATGCAAAACTATAAAAATCCTAGAAGATCACATAGGAGGAAACCTAAGTGACCTTGGGTTTGGTGATGACTTTTTAGAGCACATTCATGAAACAAAAAGTTGGTAAGCTGGACCTCATTAAAATCAAAGCCTGCTCTGTGAAAGACACTGCTGAGAGAATGAGAAGAGACACAGACTGGGAGAACATGTTTTTAAAACAGGTATCCGACAATGGACTGTTACCCAAAATATACAAAAGACTCTTAAAACTAAACAATAAGAAAATGAACAACCTGATGAAAAACGTGCAAAGGAGCTAAACAGACATCTCACCAAAGAAGATACACAGGTGGCAAATAAGCACATGAAAACATGCCACACATCACGTGTCTTTAGGAACCGCAAATTGAAACAGCAGCGACACACCACTACATACCTGTCAGAGCAGCTGAAATCCAGAACACTCCAGCACCAAATGCTGGTGAGGATGCAGAGCGAGGAGACTCCCACTCACCACTGCTGGGGACACAAAGCGGCACAGTCACCTTGGAAGACAGTCCGGCAGTTTCCTTCAAATCTAGACATACCACTGCCACACAATCCAGTATCAAGCTGTTTGGTATTTGTCCAGATGCACTGAAAACTTATGTCCGCATAAAACCTTGCACGTGGATATTTAGAGCAGCTTCACTCACAACTGTATCAGCAAGTGAACGGATAAACGGTGGTGCATACAGACGACAGAATGTTAATCGGTGATACAAAGAAATGCGCTATCATAACACAAAAAATCATGGAGGAGCCTTAAATACGTATTACTGTGTGAGAAAAGCGAACCTGAAAAGGCTATCTACTGTACGATTCCAACTACAGGACGCAGAATACACAACAGCACACACACGGTAGAAAGATGAGGTTTTGTTTGGGGCAGAGGGAGGACTGAACAGGTGCAGCACAGCTGAGGGCAGCGAATCCACTCTGTGTGACACTGCCAGGGTGGACGTGTGACATCAGAGACTGCAGGACACAGAGTAACAATACACTGACTAGCTCGTCAACTGCGACGCTTACCCAGGATGTTGATAACAAGGGAACGGGGTAGGGTGTGGGGTGCATGGGAATTCTCTACACTTTCTGCTCAGTTTTTCCATAACCCTGAAACTGCTCTGAAACATGAGCCTGTTGCAATGGACTATGTGCGTCTGCCCAAATTCATGTTGAAATCCTCACCCCCAGCATGGTGTTGGGAGGTGATTAGGTCATGGGGGCGGGGCCTCACAAGTGGGATTCGTGCCCTTATAAAAGGGACCCCAGAGAGTCCCCTTGCCCTCTAGTGTGAGGACATGTGAGGACAAAGCGAAACCTTGACAGTCTGCAACCCAGAAGAGGTCCTCACCACACAGACCACGCTGCACCCTGACCTCAGATTTCAGCCTCCAGAACTATGAAATAGTCTGTTTTCATAAGCCACCGGGCCTCTGGTACCTTGTCACAGCAGTCCAAGCGAAGACACCTACTGATCGTAAAAAGACTCCCAGCCTGGAATTCCCCAGGTCGGTGTGAGGACGAAGCCACACGTTACAGTTCACCCTGGGAAGCTCTCTGAAGTTCATTTTCATCGAGCAAGCCACAAGCTCAGCTGTTCTGCGGGAGCTACTGTAGCTCCAGAGGACAGCAAGGCCCTGGCATCCTCTCCCTGGAGCCCAACACATCCCTGCCCCTCACGGGAGCCCCACAATGACAAAGGGCCGTGCAGAGGGGTCTCTTCTGGGTCCAGACTGCAGGCAGAGAGCACAAGGGGCCCATGTGCACTGTGCCACTTCTCTGCCTCTAAGCTGCTCCTCCGTAAACCACAGGTGTCGGCCAGGATGCCGGTGGGATGACGTCAACGCTCCCACTGCATGATCATGTGCACCAGCCAAAGGAAAGAAAAACCAAGACAATGAGCAGAAGTCGCAGGGTACCAGGTGCAGCTGTCTACACAGCAGTTAGTCTGGTTTGAAATGGCAGGGGATGCTGGCATCTGAGCGACAAGCGATCTCAAGGATTTGGAATCATTCCTGATACATCAGAACAGGAGTCAGCAAAGAACGGCCTGTGGCCAAATCTGGCCCACTGCTGTTTTTGTAAGTAAAGTTTTATTGGAACACTGTCATCCGTTTACCTATTGCTGTGGCTGCTTCCACAGCACAAAGGCAGAGCTGGATGCTGAGACAGAGATTATGTGGCCACAGAGCCTGAAACCTTCACTCTCTGGTCCTTTACCAAAAAAGCAGGGGGCAGGCACAGGGGGCAGTGTGGGCAGCGTTAGCGCAGGCAGGCACAGGCTCTCCCACCGGGAAGGGGAGACAGGAAGGGCACATTCCAGAACGGTCTCGGGCTCAGGGCCTCAGCAGGGGTGAGGAAGGAGGGCGTGTGCAGTATGACTAAATTCTGCCCATCCAGCAGGCATTAAAGTGCTCACATCCCAAAAGGGGATTTGGCTGCGTGAGACGAGGAAGCGGCTCAGACAAACCTGGAGGCTGCCGTGGCCACAGACGCAAAGAGCAGCCAAGGAGGGGCAGCCGCTGTTCCTTGCTGTGACCCCTCCATCTCCTTGAGCTTACACGTATTGCTACGATAAACACTTCAAATAGTAAAGACTAACTTTTACAAAGCGTGGAAAATGGGGTGAAAGCCTGGCCGTCGCTCTTCCCTCCCCTGCTGGCACCTGCTCTTTGCGTGTGACAGGCGCAGAAGCTACGGCGTAGGGTTACTCGTCCCACCCGCGGGCAGCCTGAAGACCTCTCCCAGCTCCACCACGTCTGTTCATACCTTCCAACTTTCGGAGCGGCAGGGACGCTCTCTCCTGAGCCGAGTGAGTCCTCTGAAGCAAAATGCAGCTGGGAAGCCTTCCTCTCACTCTCTCTCACAGGACGGTCATCTAGGAGAGAATGCCCAGGACTCTGGAGGGCAGGCGGTGGCACTGTCTTCCACCCTGGTGCACACCGACAGGGCAGGGCGTCCATCCCCTCAGGGTTGAGCCTGCCCCATGGGCCCAGGACAGGAATACTGGGCTTTGGGGTACACATGGTTTCCCAGAGATGCCAGCGTGATGCCGAGGCCACCTGCTCTCCCAGAGCAGGAAACGCAGCATGCCAATAAGGGTCACACATGCCCCCTTTCAGTGAGCACACTGGGCCACAGACCCCTGACTGTCCTGCCAGCCCCTGCCAAGCAGTGATCGCCCCATGGAATAGAGGATGTGCTGTCATCACAGGAGGTGGGCACAGAGGGGCCCCCAAGCCCCACCAGACACTCTGCACCACCACTACCCCTGGCCCGGCTGTCCTGGGTAGCTGAGCTCCTGCGGAAACGAAACCTGCCCAGCTCAGGGAAGCCCAGCCAGGATTCGGGGCTCCTCTGTGAGTTCCTCAAATCACTTTCAGAAGGTTGGAGAAAAACTGTTTTGACATTTAGTTATTAAACAAGTGGTCTTCTGGCAATGGTCAGGCTGTGGCATTCTCACCAGGGGACTTCTTTAAGAAGATTCTAATCCACATCACTGATCTATGCTGTTACAAAATGGGCCTGGAACAGAAGGGCCCTCTGCACTCACTTTTGACAGACAGTTCTCTTTAGTCTCCACAAACCTCTCCGAGGCACAAAGGAATGCAGTTTAAAATGTTAGAATGCACGTACAGACACGTGGAAGATCACTCCACGGTCAAAACTTCCCAGGCCCCTGGGTGATATAACTGCCCAACTCCAAGCATAACAGGCCCGGGCAGCCTGGCCTGGCCCCAGCTCAGCATCCACCCGCTGAGGCTCTCAGCTGCTCCTTGACCTGCTTTCTCACCTAGGAGAGGGGCGCAGCAGTACCCCGCTCCTGGGGCTGTGAAAGGATAGGCGAGAACAGGTGTGCACAGCTTTCACTTGACGTCACACAGACTTAACGTGGTTGAAAGGTGAGGCCCACCCTACCTTTATTTCACAGGTATCAAAAAGTCCTAACCAGCCCACAAGGGCCAAGGAGACTTATGTTCAGACAGCCTGCACACGCCTAGGGTACGTTAGTCTTTTGCTGTTTACTTAACATTGACACCCAAATCTCAGTTCTCAGAAAGCACTGAACGCTATCCACAGCTGCAGAGAACAAGCTTGTTCAAGGCATGTACAGTGAGGGGAAGTGTTTTCTCCTCTGCTGATTCTTGATTTTTGCTAACTGGCTGGCTTCAGAAGGAGGGCTCGGGTCTGACAGCGTGTGTGGCAGGTCTGATGCTAGGAACAGAAACACCTGCAAATGTCAGGCGCTGTACCGGGAACGCACAGACGCTAACCCCAGGTCTCCTCACCATGACCCTGTGACTTTGGCATTCTAATCACTCCGTCATGTGGGGACTGAGGGTAACAGACCCCAAACCTTCTCCTTCCCCACAGACCCCATGGGCAGTGTGCCCTCGGGCTGAGGCCTGGCTCTCTCCCTGGGTGTGTGACTCGGGCTGGGATTAGCAGAGATACTGCCACAGTGCTCACAGCAAGGGAAGCTGCCCTGTGGCCGCCCCGACCCCAGGACCCTCTCTATGGGGCATGGCTATGGGCCCTGGAAGCTCTGCCTACGAGACTGCTACAGACCCGTGTCTTTTAGGGACACAAGGCCATGAAGCCAAATGGCCACTGTACCTTGTCTCCTCTCATCCCTGTCACCTGAGGGCACAATGAAATGCCCGTCCTGTGTCCTGCCAGGTGGATGCAAAGCCAGGTGGAGCCTAGCTGTCCAGCTGAGCCTGGGAGGATGTCCAGCGGCTGTGCAAGGAGAGCTGGAGATGCTCAAGAGCCAGGTGAAACAGCTTGAGCTGGGAGGGCCACAGCCCTGCTGCCCCATCCTGCAAAGACTCAGGGCCCCTAGAGCTGTGGCCTGCGGGGACTCAAGCCATCAACGCAGAAGATCAACTTCCCTGTCCAGCAGGAATCACAGAGTGAACCATCTAAGAGCACAAGGCGCCTGTCATGGCGGCACGGAGCAGGAGCCTACCCAGCTGTCGAAGCTTGGGGAGCATGCGCACAACAAAGAGGCGGTAATCAGACTCGTTCTTCACCACGGGGTTCAGCCGGAAGTCCACGTCTGCGAGCTCGGTCAGCGGGTGGAGCCGGAAGACCTCCGCCAGCGAGGAAATGCAGTTGTAGTAGAGGCTGAGACTCTGCAGCCCAGTGAGGTACTGGATGCCCTGGCAGAGGAAAACACGCCAAGTCAGCCACACTCCAGCCACCATGCAACTTAACAAAGGCACTTGCGACGTATACCTGCTGTTCACCAGGAAAAGCCTGAGATGAAACGTGTTCTCACCTGTAAAGTTCTCAGTGCTTTACACAGTGAATCAACCACGAAGGGAAATGTAAAATGCCATGTCTCCCACCGTCGTTAAGCTAAGTGACTTACACACACGATCTCTTCCAACCTGCGCTCAGCCTTGCAGGGTAAGAGCGGCCAGTGCTGCCACCACACAGGCTAGGAAGCAAGGCCTGGGGCAGTGCAGAGATGTGGGCTGGAGCCTGCATGTGACTCGGAGCCCCTCCTAGGCTGTGTCAGATTTGCTCTACACAGCACCATGTTGTGGGGCAGGAGTTCACACAACGTCTCTCTGCCACCCTCACATGACCTCCCACCAGGATGAGCGCTTGCCCCTGTTGGGCGCACAGCAGCAGTCCGCGCTCGCTGGACTGCCATTTGAGGCAGTCTGAAGAGCTGGCCTGGGAATGGAGACAAAGCGTAAAAAGTGGACAAAAGACTACACTGATGGGGGCGAGGGGAGCCGCACCCACGTGTCAGCCTTTGGGGCCTTGTCTTTCTTCATCGGAGAACTCGGACTAGAGGCGATGAGATGTATAAGAAATCTAGCTCACAGTAAACACAAGAAAAACAACATAACACTTCTAATCATTGCAAGTGTACAGTTTACAAGCATGACAAGCACAGTCACAAAAGATTATACCTTTTACCCTAAAAGTACCTTCCACCGATAGTGAAGGCAATACATGTTCTCCTAGGAAACAAACCTGAAACTTACCTCCAGGCTAACCAAGGAGTTGCGAGACAGATCTAAAGATTTCAGACCTGCTAAATTCATCAAAGAATTTCCTAGGTGAGTAATCTTCTCTTGGTAAGTTCCAGGAATAGATAAAGACTGAAGCTCAGCTAAGAATAAAAAATTATGAGATTTTAGTCTTTTTTATCGAAAAAATATTATAATAAAAGTCCAAATTCTTAGGTTCTGGAAATACAGCAGACACTGACAAAAATTCTTTGACCAAACTTTACTCAGGACCTGAATCTTCTCCTAGGCCACCTGCGCATTTCCTTATAAAATCCAGTTTTAGCAAAAGCCCAGCCACGTCAGTTTAGCAAGAACCCTACCCTCAATACCTGGGCAGATTCCTCACCACCAGCACCCCAGGCGCTGACCGCCACCCTGGCCTGCCCTCAGCACGATCCTGTCCGGTCAGTTCAGCCAGAGCCCCCCATGCTTCCCCGCAGTGACCTTCCTCCCCAGCCCGCTCCCCTGCCTCCCGGCTACGAGCCCCGACTTGTCCTCATGGTGGAGAGCTGAGCCCAGTCTCTCCCCCACTGCAAGATCCTGTTTTCTCGTCCTTGAACCTACAGCAATGGTCCTGGATCGAGTCTTCCTTACCATGCTTTAACAAGCACCACTGAATAAACTTTTCTTTAACAACACACATAAGAAGAATGAAGAGAAAGACAAATGTTAATAGATTTATCCCACTGTGTAATAAATCCCTTTATCCTCCTCCTTATGCATTTCTGTATTTTCCAAGTTTTCTTAGGGAGAGGTACACTAACCTCAAAATCTGAAAGTGTCACTTAGAAAAAGAATGCAGCTCATCCAAGATTTGAACGTGGATACCAAGAGTGAGGCCTGTGTTCAACCTTCCAGCTCACACTTCTCTCCAGGTGTCCACGCCCATGCCCACCCTGCCCTTGACGGCACCTCCTCCAGACCCCTCACCAGGAACCCCCTCCTAACTGACCCCGACCCCCACTCCGGCTGCTCATTCCTCACCCCGCGTGGCCTCCACACAGGGATCATCTCCTGAAACCCTCAGTCCACTCAGCCACACTGTCTCCAGCACACCTGAGGGCAGGCTTTGAACACTCTGCGCACCTCAGACACCTCTGTGAAGCGCACTCAACAGCAACCATTGGATGATCAATGTAACCACAAAAATAAAAGTTTCCGTAACTGAAAAGACAGTGTGGATCCAAATACACTCATACTTTCCCAAGAAAATTTACATTTTAAAATACGTGTTAAGTTTACAATTTGGTCTGAGCACTTCCAGTTCCAGACAAGACAGACACATTACATCTCCTCTCCACCCACCACACTTAAACACCCCAGGAAAATACAGGAAACAAGCCCTGGAAGACTCTGAAAGGAGGGAACAGAGGCCAAATGTCCAGAGACCTCAGGACTCAAGAAACGACCTGGCAGGGAGTTCCCTGGGTTGATTCTGGGTTTGTTCGTCCACTGTACATCCCAGTCTGAGTGCCAAAGAAAGTGGCAACCCAGAAACACCAATAGACATAGACCGAAAAACAAGGTAAGCCTACTTTCTTCAGTCAAAGGACTGGGGGGGGGGGGAGACTTGCAGGACAGACTCTTTTGACATCATCAACCCTACTCCAACCACACACCAAAAAAAAAAGCACCTCATATATCTGGTTTTGTGCAGGGGCCGGTACCAGGACTATGTGAGTGGATCCTGCTCACTGTCTCGGCCTGGCTTTGACAAGGGGGTGCCTCTCATCTCCTGGCCCGCAGGAGTCTGCCAGGGGCTATGTACGAGACAGGAGCCCAGCTACCATCCCAAGGCAGCACTCAGCAGGTGCTAGGAATGAGCACGGATTTTTAAATAGGAAGCAGTGTCTCACAAAATAATACCCAAATGTCCAAAATATAATAAAAAATTATCAAAACCCAGAAAAATCTCAATTTGAATGAGAAAACACAACCAACAGAAACACCAATAAGATAATGAACAAGTCAGAATTACCTAAAAAGAATTTTAAAGCAATTGTCATAAAAATACTTCAATGAGAAATTATGAATACTCTTGAAAAAAATGAAAAAAATAGAAAGTCTTAGCAAAGAAACAGAAGATTTAAAGAAGAAACAAACAGAAGTTTCAAAAATGAAAAATAAAATAACTGAAACCAGAAGAAAACAATCCCAGGAGCAGCGCAAAACAGCGTGGAGATGAGTGACGGAAGCTCCTGGAGGAGTGAGCACAAAGCCATAGTGACCTGAACCATCCAGTCTGATCGACCAGGAAAAAACAGGCTAAAGGAAAAACATGAACAGGCTCAGAGACCCGTGGGAGACGAAAAAGCGATCTAACATTCACTCATGCCACTAGGAGCTCCAATGAAATTTCAGAGTTCCAAAGAGAAAAGAAAGACAGTGTGGTTAAAAGTAAAAATTTTTTTAGTTGAAGAAATAATGGCTGAAAACTTCCAATTTGGTAAAAGGCATAAACCCAAATATTAAAGAAACTTAGAAAATCCCAAATAGAATAAACCCAAAAATGTCATGCCCACACACATCGGAATCAAACTCCTGAAAACTAACAACAATGAAAAAATTCTGAAAGCCAGGAGGGAGAAAACATGCATTACCTAAATGAGAAATCAAATCACAGGGCAGCAATTACTCTTCAGAAACCATGGAGGCCTGAAGGACCAGCATGACATTCTCCAAGTGTTGAAAAAAAAGAACTTTCAACCCAGAAATCTATATCCCTTTGGGATTGAAGGCAAAATAAAGATATTCTCAAAGAAAAATAAAGAGAGCCTGTCATCAGCAGATCTACCTGAAGATAATTAGAAGGAAAGACAAAAGAAGGAAACCTGGAACATTAGGAATGAAGAAAGAATAATAAACAGGTAAATGTGGATAAATGTCTCCTCAAGTTTTTAAATGTTTAAGTTTTTAAATTTTAAGTGTTGTAAAAAATCTTATCATTAATGTAGTTATGAAGGTATGTAGAGGAAATAGTTAAGACAATTCTACACAGTAGTGAGGTTTCTGCATTTCACTTGGAAGTGGTAAGATGCTCATACAAGTAAACTGTACAGAATTACATAAATACACTATACTTTGTAAAGCAACCACTATAAAAATCGTGCAAAGAAATATACTCCAAAACTTAAGAGATAAATCAAAATGGGATATTAAAAATACTCAAGTAAACTACAGAAAGGCAGGAAAAGGGAAATAAAAGAAGAAAAAATTAAGGGAACAATAAAAGAACAATAAAGTGGCACATTTAAGTTCTAATATATTAATAACCACATTAAATATAAATAGTCCAAATGCACTACTATTAATACAAGACAGAGATTAGCAGAGGGGATAAAAATAATGAAACAAGAAACTAATTGGAAATATAAGGATATAGTAGGTTAAAAGGCCAAAATAAATAGATGGGAAAAGATAATGCCATACAAACATCAATCTAAAGAAAGCTGGAGTAGCTATGCTAATGACAAATAAAGTAGATGTCTCAACAAAGAAACCACTGACAAAGAGGAATAGTACATTTGCTAAAAGGGTCAGTCCACAAAGAAGACATAAAAACCATAAACATGTATTGCACCAAATAACATGGCTTCAAAACACATGACGTGAAAAGAGAAATAGAAAAATTTACAATTGTAGCTAGGGGTTTCAATACCCCTCTCTAAGTTAATAGAATCGCTAGGCAGAAAATCAGCAAGGACACAGAAAAACCGACCAGCACCAACGGCCAAGAGGACCTGCTTGACACGTCACATTCCCCTCAACCGCAGAACACATTCAAGTGCACCTGGAACATTTCACAACACGGAAAAGATCTTGGGTCATAAAACAAACCCTGACAATTTAAAACAATTAAAATTAGACAGAGTATGTTCTCTGCCTATGATGGAATCATACTAGAAGCAATAACAGAGAAATAACAAGAAAATCTTTAAACACATGGAACCTTAAAAACACACTCCTAAATAATCCATAGTCAAACTGGACATCTCATGGGAAATTCTTAAAATACGCTAAACTGCATGAAAACAAATATATGACATAACAAAACTTAGGGATGCGGCTAAACTGGTGCTTAGAGGGAAATTTATAACACTAAATACTTGTATTAGAAAATAAAGTTTCAAAACAATAATCTAAGTTTCTACCTCAAGAATCTAGAAAAAGAAGAGCAAAATAAGCAGAAAGAAGGAAATAAAGAACACAAATCAACAAAATTTGAAAACAGAAAAGCATTGGAGAAAATGAATCAAACCAAAAGCGAGCTCTTTGGAATGACCAATAACATTCACAAACCTCTCACATGACTAAAAAAAGACCAAAGACAGAGATTATCAATATCACGAATGGAAGAAGAGATATCCCTACAGAACCTACAGCTGTTAGAGAAATCACAAATCACATAATAGGCTAAAAACAGAATACTATAAACAACTCCATACACATGAATTTGACAACTTAATCAATTCACAAAAACCCCAGACAATCAAAACTCACTCAAGATGAAACTAATAACATGAACAGTTCTAAACAACCAGAGATATACAATTTGTAACTTAAAAATTTCAAAACTAGAAATTTATAGGCCCATATGGTTTCAGAGGAAAATTCTGTGAACCTTTCAAAGAATTAGCACGAATTCTACACAACCCCTTAAACAGCACAAAAAAAGGCGACACTTCTCCACAAAGTTTATGAGCTCAACTTCAATCTGATGCCAAAACAGACAAAAACAGTGCAAAAAGAAAAAATAAAAGTAGCTACCAACATCCCTCATGAATACTGAGAGAAAAATCACCAGGGAAGTAAGACCAAAGAGAACCCAGGACAGAAAGAAGGAATTCCACAGCAGGAGGGAATGGACGTTCTTTCAGGAATGCAAGGATAGTTTGATATTTTTTCATCAGTCTAATGCTCCACCTCATAAAACCCACTCGCTCTGACTGGAGTAAAGCCAAGCGCCAGGTGCCCAGGCGCTCAGCACCGCACACAGAGGCCGCACCTGAGCCTCACCACCGGGGCCGCAAGTCAGGGCCCCTTCTGCCAGACGCGGCACCTGCGCGGAGGTACCCCGCCGCCGGTCAGGGCGCCCAAGCAGGCGAGCTCCGTGCCCACACCCCTGCCCCGCGCACCCAGGTCATGGTGAGGCGCCAGGCCGCTCTTTGCCCGGACCGTCTCCTCACTCAGAACCAGCTTCCGGACCGCCGGCGCCATGTTCTCAAACACGACGCTGCGGCGCCTGCGCGGTGGGCGGGGCCTGGGTGGGCGCGACCAACAGCCCGGCGGGGTGAGCCCGAGTGGGCGGTGCCAACGGCGGGGTCGAGGGGCGCTGTGAAGGGCCGAGCTGGTGCGGTGCCCCTGGGGACTCCGCCCCTCCTTTCCCCTCCCTCCCCGGGGACCCCCACTAGGCCCCCCCCTCCTCTCCAGCGCCACCCGCCCAGCACCTCGCTTCCCAGCGTTCTCCCTGAGCCAGGCTCTGGCCCGTGGCCTTCCCTCTTCAGTCCCAAGGCTGTGGCTCCTGCACCCACCGCGTCCTGAGGTCCGCGTGTTTTTTTCCCTTTGAGGGCCCCTGACCAGCTTTCCAGGAGAAGCCACAGAGTTAGCAGTGTAGCAGGGTCTCCAGGTGACCGACGGCCCACCCTGCACAGGCCTGGGGGTGTAAGCCCAGGGCCCCGGGGAGGCCTTCATAGCCTTTCTCCTGGTGTCTAGGGGCCCCCAGATCCCCCCACCCCAGATTAGATGGGCCTTCCCGTAATGTCCCCTGCGAGTCACAGCCTGGGTGGTAACAAGCCGTGTCCTGGTGGTGTGCAGGGGGTGGGGCGGGGGAGCAGATAGGTGGTGCAGGCAGAGGGTGTGTGCAGGGTGGAGGGCGGTGGACGCAGGGTCTGGGCATCTCCCTGAGCAGAGCCCAGCTTCACCCCTGAGCACCTGCCTGCCCCAGAGGGCCTTCTGTGCCGGTTCTGGGTGTGCAACAGGAGCAAGGCCGATGACCCCATCGGCCTCAGGCTGGCTGCCCCATGCCAGAACAGATGTGTCTTCACTGACAACCCAGGAGGACGCCAAGAGAGTCCCACTGTGACCCTGAATTTAGACTCTGGAGCCGTGGGGGCTGACGGCCCTCCCGGCCGACACTGCAGACCTCGTGCCAAGATGCATCCGATAGTCATTTATTGAGACTCCCCAACACCCAATGCTACTTTGAGTAAAGAGTGTCCTGTGACTCTCACAAAGATCCCAAACCCAGATGCTGTACTCTGTTCCCTTCCTACGAGACTGAGTGTTGGGCACAGCGGACACCAGTCCAGTCACTACACCTGGTACCCAGTGAGTGGAATTGTGCAGCCAGAAAACTAGAAATAGTGAACAAATATCCCGCTTTTCAGAAGCAAATAAAGGCACACAAAAGGCTTCCATGGGCCTCCGCCCAAGAGAGGTAGCTTTTCGGGACACAACCCAAACTCTAAACATGTGCTCCCTCCTCCTGGGCAGGACCCCAGCCAAGGGCAGCTCAGGTCAGGCCAGGTAGCCAGTGGGGACAGAGCCACATGGGGTCAGCTGCTCTGCTGTGATGGAAGTCCAATGGAAACTTCAAAAATGAGGTTTTCTGCTTACTGAAGTATTGCGTCTCACGGCAGAAAATACAGAAGAGAATAGAGATTAGGTGTGCCAGCACACAGAGGTAACCAACGCTAACATTTCCACACACATCCTTCAAGTGTTTTTATAAGCCTCCACATATTTTACAAGATGAGATTATGCTAAGCATTGTCATATGTGTATACCTATCACTATTCTTTAACATCATTTATTAAATGCCATTTTTAATGGTCACATCAGATCATGAGCTAAACCCAAATTTACTTAGCCTATCTTCTGTTGCTGGACATTTCATCCATTTCCACTTTGTTACGGTGATAAGTCTAGATGGACTTATGTCGGTCCAGGATGTTCTCTTGATGCAACGGTGCTGGATCAAGTGGGGTTGGATTTCCTGAGCTGGGTGTCTGATGGTCTGAGCCAAGGTTGAAGGGACCCAGGAGCAAAGTGGAGGAACTTAACCTGCCCTCCCAACCCACACTCCCGTGATCAGCAGTGCCGAAGAGAGGAGCAATTTGGGAACACCCCTGGCTATTCCTGCCTGCTGCCCCAAAGCAGGTGGGCCCCTCCCCTGTCTCCCAGGTCCTGCCACAGTTCTGACCCCCGTTGCATTAAAGTCTGGAGCTTTCTAGAATATTACAGGGAGACTCCCAGGCCCCCTTCCCACCTCAATTGCCAAGCCTGTGGGCACCAAACTGCAGGGTCAGTTGCCCCTGAAGAGATTGGCCAGAGGGAGGAGACAGGGACACTCACACGGGCCAGCGAGGGCAGGATGGGGGCAGGGCTGGTGGACTGAAGGGTCTGCACTTTCTCCAAACTGTGAGAAGGGTGGGGATGAGAGGAGGCTTCAACGTGTAATGGGGGTGCTCTAGGGATGGGGACCAGCCCAGAGAGGGGAGCTCATCCCAGCCCCTCGGCCCCCAGTGTGCCCATCAGAGCCGTACAGAGCAGCTGCCGCGGGGTCTGCTGGCCATCAGCCCGACTAGTACCTGGTGCTTGAGCAACATCTCTCCACCCAGTGTCAGAACTGGCGCATGCGGCCAGCGAGAGCGCAGACAGACACACAGGGGCCATTGGTGTGGTGGGGCTGGAAGTCAGCAGCACTGTGGGCTCTGGAACCTCTCAGGACCAAGCAGGAGTCCCGCACAGCCATGCCTGCTGGCTGCAGCCACTGGAAGCACACACGTGCACACTCCCGTGTGCTCACCCTTGCTCAGGCATGTGCACATGCTCACAGGGCACACCCACACACGCATACACTCGGCCACAGTGCACTCACAGTCCGCATGCACACTCCTGCACACTCACACCCCTCACACTCATCATACGCACACTCACGTTGGTGTACACGTGCATGCACTCACAGGCGCTTCCACAGTCTCCCGCTCACGTGCACATGCACACACAAACCCCTAGTGCCAGCACACAGCCGGAGGCTCCTACTCCAACAGACAAGCCCAGCAGGGCCAGTGCAGGGGCCCCTGTCAGCTGGCTTAAGACGTGGGCCATGCACAGATGCACCTCGGAGGGAAGAGCTGTGGTCAGGGCTGCAGCCGCGTCCTTCTTGAGAAGGCGAGTTGGAAGGAAAGGGGTGCCCACCCCCACCCTGTGGCTCCCCTGGGCAGGAGCCAGCTGCTCTCTTTGCTGTGGTTACATTTCCTTCTCCTGCTCGTTCATTCATAAATGGTGAACAAAAGAACACTTTTCCCTAGCTGTATCTCTAGCAGTTAAGATCAACATCGATAGTTGTGAATTGTCAATATAGCATTTTACCAACTAATCTTTTTCCAAAATGTGAAATGAGATGGCATGCAAGGCCCTTTCTGGGACTGGTTTAAGGTAAACACAATTAAGGGCGTGCCTGGGGTCCCCTGCATCTGAACATCTTAACGAGGGAGAAGGTTCCGTCCAAAGTAACGCCTTACCGTGTGCGTTTGTTAGCGACGTGCAGGAGGGGGCTCTGAGGCAAGCTGGTGGGCAGGCAGGGGCGGCCCTGTGCCCGTGGCCCTCTGTGTGGCGGGGGAGGAAGTCTGAGCGTCTGATCTGGGCCGTGACACCAGCGTGTTTGGTAAACATCTCTATTGCGCACCGTTCCTGCCTCACCTCTGGAAAGGTAAGGTTTCAGAACGAATGGTCCCAGGCCTTCCACTTGCAAGAGCCAGCAGGGTCTGGGGACCACAAGCTGCAGGTTGGGGGTCCCCAGGGAAGGGGCCCTGTCGCTGTAGGCAGGAGCCCCCATAGCAGTGGGCAGTCACAGCACTCACCTCCACGGGCTATCAGAAGATGGGTGTCTCCAAATCCTGACGCAGGGCACGACCGTGCCCATGTGTTTGCAAACCTCTCAGTGCAGTTGAGGCAGCACTGAAGGAGCCAGTAAAACCCAGTGACGCTAGCCTGGCTGTTGTGAAGCACTCGAGACCCCAAGGCAGAGTGGGCGGCTTTGCTGTCCCAGAACTCGGCCGTGGCCTGTGTCCAGCTGGAGGCCTGGCTTCTGCACTCTACCGGGAGCCCTGAGGAGCTCCCACACACCTGTAGGCCGGGGCCGGAGCCTGCACTCCAGGGCCACTCCTGGGCGGGGCCATAGTCACCCCAGACACTTGGCCTGCAGGGTCAGGGATTCCTGAACGAATTCTGTCTGGCCACCAGGAGGGGAAACAGAGGCTGGGCTGCTTCCTGCAATGGCCAACTCTTTTCAGGAAGATCTCGGTTCCCGCCTCTTTCTGAAAGCACCTGCGTTTCTGCACCGCAGCAGCGTGGGGCAGAGTATTGCAACCAAGGGGAATCACGCTGCATTCGGACAGGCCCCAAACGTCCCCCAGCATCTGAGCTGTGTCCCTCACCCCAGGGAAGGACAGGCAGGCAGGGCACTGCCCACCATCTGGAGCCTCACCTTTTTTTTTTTTGAGACAGAATCTCACTCTTTTGCCCAGGCTAGAGTGCCGTGGCGTCAGCCTAGCTCACAGCAACCTCAAACTCCTGGGCTCAAGCGATCCTTCTGCCTCAGCCTCCCGAGTAGGTGGGACTACAGGCATGCGCCACCATGCCAAGTTAATTTTTTTCTATATATTTTTAGTTGTCCAGCTAATTCCTTTCCATTTTTTTGGTAGAGAC
>CAUYSK010024329.1:0-10304 GCA_963575035.1 Avahi laniger
GTGGTGCTTTGACACAGCCACCCTAGGAGACTAAAGCGCTCTCCTCTTGGAGCATCCTCCTCGATTCTCTGCCAAATTGCTACTCAAGCCAAGTCGAGTTCTGTTGCTCACTCTGCCTCCAACGCTGTCCCTGTCCACTCTGTCCCCGCCTTCCCCAGAAGCACCCACTGTCTACACCTTTCCCCAGCCTCAACAAGAGTGAGTGTGTCCCTCCTAAAACCGTGCTGTTCTTCACCTCTCCCTGTGCACAGGTCTCTCTCCAGCCTAACTCCTCAAGTTGTATTAACTTTTCCCTTTTATCTTGTCTAGAGCTTACATAGATAGTAAATAATGAATATCGGTTCACCATCCTACTTCTAATCAGGAAATGGGATAAACTTAAGAAGGAAGCTGCTTTTCCAGTAGAGAAGTTTCTTTGCTCTTATTTTTCTTTCCTCCCGTTTCCCTGAGACAAGGCAATAAAAAAGCCCAAGAGGTTGTCCACACAGAGTGCCACACAAAGGTGCCATCATTAAGTCGCTAATTAAATACTCTGCAACACGTGGTGATCATTGTTCCCTCCCCTTCTGTTCCTGTTAATTTGTTCTATTTATTTATGAAATTGTTGCCTTTAGTGAATAGTTATTTTGCCCTTCATTAAGGTGTGGTTAATATATTTCCTGTCCTAAGGAAAAAAGATACTTGACATTTGTGTGACTTCAAAAATTACGAAGGCAGTCAGTAACAGTCTGAAATAGCCCTTTACAATAAATGGAGCGAAATCCACACAGCACCAGCTCTGAATCCAATCTCAGTTATGGATCATTGTGGAAGACCACAGGGTGTGGATAACTGAAGCTCACAGAAAATCCCAAACTGGGGGCATCGCCACACCTGGGTGACTTGTGGCTCTGTCTGTACCATGCGGTTGCATGATAACATTACAAAGCCATCCCTTAATCAAGAAGAAACCAAGGAAGAAAGCCAGTTGGTAATATTTTTTAACAGACAATATAAGAACAAAATTGCATTTTTTAACTAATAAAACTTTTGTTTCCATTTAAAAATAGTGACTATTTTGAGAAATGACCATAATTCTTTTACTTATACATATTTATAAAACCTTAATGGAATCCTAGAGACACAATGCCATAAGAGTGAAAGATTTTCTTTTCTTGCTTTAAACTTTCCAGCGGTTGGTTTCAATTGTGAAGACCACGTAATTTCGTAAGGTTCCAAATAATAAAGGAAAACTTGTATAACCTACAAAGTACTAGCATTAGATTAACCAGAACAGACACATCTATGCTCTTAGACTCCCTCTTAAGGAACACCTGCTTCCGGTTTTGATTTTTCAACTTGCAATGCGGTAATACCTGGCACTTACGTGACATGTTCGAGGTCCCCAACATAGCCGCTGAGTGTTCAGTGAGCTCACATGTGTTTAGCGGGTCAAAGCTGTGACTATGTGTGAAGAACAGCTGCTCCTTCATAAATGCAGGCCCCATGTCTCTCACCGGGAAAGCTCAGTTCTTATCCCCAGTCCAGAAAGTAGAGCTTAGGTGACGTCCTACAACTGTCTCGTCTGGCCACATGGGGTGGGACCTAAGGGAAGGAAGGTACTGAGAATGGTATCCAAGATGGTGCCACGCAGGGGTGCACGTCCGAAATGATGGCATAAAAAAGTCACATAAACACCCAAGATAAGCAAGATCAGCCAATCACATGATGATGTGCTTATTTAATCAGTTTCTGATCCTGAGTCTTTATAAAGCTTTACTTATGGGATATTCTGGAAATTTCAGTCTTGGCTTCTTTATGCTATTAAAGATTAATGGAAGCAGCAAAATGTTCATCACATCAGAACTAGAGGGGTGGTTGTTTTCTGCAGCAATGAAGAGAGATCACCAAAAGAAAAGGGAATTGAAAAGTCTCCCAAGAACAGGGCTGGGAGATCCTGCGGCATCTCAGCCGTAACACGCTCTCACACGCCTGCACACATATGCTTTATTTCCACAGGTGACGATACTTATTTGGCGGTTTAGGTTCCTGGTTACCCCCCACTAGTACAGAACACTCAGTCAATAAAACCAACAAGGCATAGTACGTACAGGCTACTCGGCACTGCCCTAGCTCCTGGGGACTGGAAAAAGCCATAATTTTTGAGGTGTCTAATGTAATAAGATAATTACAAAGAACTATCATGGCTAACGGCAGCATTATTTTTTACATTGAGAACCTTCTAGTGTAACTACTTTGAAATATTACACCATGTGACAGAATCCTCCAGAGAATGTTTGTATGACTTTAAACACAAACTTAGCACAATTTGAAACAAATCTAGAATAATAATTTTTAAAAATCCAGAATGGGATTTCTGTTTCTGGGTACGGTGAAGAACAGAAATGTAAAATTACGCAACTGGACAAAACATAAGCAGCAGCAGTCTTCAGTCTTTGGACGATAGGAAGAGCAGGATTATGATCCCCGAAGGGAAAGCGGGTGAGTGCTCCCCTCACCCAGGAGCTGCTGCACAGTGGACCCTGTTTGGCTGAGCTGGGACAGAGCCCCAGCCACGGCAGTCCAACACCAATCAGTCTCACACGGAGACTTGGATCCCCAAGAGACAGGAAAGAGAAAATGGAACAGAAGAAATACATAACGAGAAATGGCTGGAATTTCCCCAAATTTGCTGCAGAACATCACCCCAGACATCTAGGAGGCTCAGCAAAATCCCACCAGCATAAACACAAAACAAGCACACAAAGCTCATCACAGTCACACAGCTGGAAACCAAAGACAAGGAGAAAAACACTTAGAAGTCACAAGAGAAAAAAGGCATGTTACACACAGGAAAACAATGTTACGAATCAGAGCTGACTTTCCACTGAAACAATGAAAGCCAGAAAAAAGTCGAAATGAAATTATTAAAGGAATAAAGTAAAAAATATGGTCAATCTGGAATTCTCTAACTAGAAAAAAGATCTCTCATAATTTACAGTGAAAGAAATACCTTTTTAGATACATGAAAGCTGAGAAAATTTGCCACTAACATATCTACGTTAAAAGAAAGAGTAAAAGAATTTCTTTAGGGTAAATAAAAATGACACCAGATAGAAAAATGACAAGAAAAAAGAAAGAGTATTAAACATGAGAAATATATGATAAATATTGAAGAGTACACATTTGTTCTTTTCTTAATAATAAAAGATTCTTTTCTTAATTACTTTTGGTAGTTTAAAGTAAAAATAGAAACTTTGCTCTGTGAGATTTATTACGTATAATGTATAAAATATGATACATTGTAACACAAAGAAACTGGAAGGTAAATGGAATTACATGTTAAAAGATTTAAACTTTGCATTAGGTAATACAGTATAGACACTAAGGAGACTATAAGAACTTACGGATGAATGTTAAATGCTTAGAGCAACATCAAAAATTCAACACAAGGAGTTATAGCTTAAAAGCAATTGAGGAATTGTCAAAGAATACTAAACACAGGTAAATACCCCAAAGAAAGGAAGAGAGAAAGAACAGAGAAACAAAACAAAACTCAAATAAACAAAAAGCAACTGGAATGAGACAAACAAACAGCAAAATGGTAGACGTAAGCAAACCATATAAACAATTACCTGCAATATAAATAGGCTGATTCTAATTAAAATATATAAATTGACAGAAAGGATAAAAAATAAAAGCCAACTATATGTGGATATAAACAAAACACATTATTAAATACGAAGACACAGACAGACTGAAAACAAAAGGATGGGAAAGACGTATAATGCGATCGTGTGCCGGAGAAAGTTCGCAGAGATATGTTCACAGGACACAAAGTTGACTTCAAAGAAAAGGGACAGATAAGGAAAGAAAATTTATAACAAATAAAAGGTTAATTCTTGAGAAAAATAAATGTTCCCAAATGTGAATATCCCTATTACACAGTTTCAAAATACCTGAAGCAAAATGTACTCAATTAAGAGAAAAATAGAAAGCCCAACAGCATAGTCAATGGTTTTTACACAGTTCTCTGTGATGTGAAGTTCAAAAATTGACAAAGCTGATCTATTATCACCAAAGTCAAGACACTGTTGTCTATCATGGTGGTAATAGATTAGAAGGGACATTAGATAACTTTTGAGGTTATGGAAATTTTTACAACTCTGTTTACATAAAAATATATGTCAAAACTCATTAAGTATACATTTTATTTTTTTAATGAAAGAACAAGAATACAATATTAATTATGTAATAAAATGTGGCAGAGTGTATTAATTTGCTGGGGCTGTCACAACAAAGGACCACAGGCTGGCGGCTTGAACAACAGAAATTAATTGTCACAGTTCTGGAAGATGGAAGTCCAAGACCGAGGTGTCGACAGGTTTGGTTTTCCCTGAGGGCAGTGAAGAGACGATCTGTGCCGGAACTTTCTCCTTGGCTCACAGACAGAAAGATTCTCCCTGTGTCTTCACGTGGGCTTGCCTCTGAGCCTGCCCGTCCTAACCTCTTCTTCTTCTAAGGCTATCGGCAGGATTGGATTAGGGCCCACGCTAATGACCTCATTTTATTTTAACTACCCATTAAAGGACCTGTCTCCAAATTTATGGGCACATCCTGAGGTACAGGAGACTACAGCTTCTGCATATAAATTTTGGGGGAACACAATTCAGTCATGACACTGAGTACATAAACCAGAATCCGATAAGAATTAAGAAAAGGAGAACTTCATGAAAATCTAATTAAAGTCACCAAAATCACTATGAATAGAAAGCAACCTAAGTTAAACAGAAATTGGGGAAATACTCCCTAAAATAAACTCAAACATATATTTTTTCCCTCATGTAGATTTTGGGTTTTGTTGTGGTTTCTGATCATCTTGGAATCTACAGGAATTTTCCCACAACCGTATCAGCCGTTCTTGCAGGGGCAACGGGTTTCCAGATGCGGTGTGGGGGCCGTGGAGGGGGCGGGAAGACAGGAAACTGACAGAGACTCGCTGCGCAAACCAGAGAGCGTGCCCAGGCCAACAGGGTGACGAGGACGAGCGCGTCCCAACAGGCCCAGTGGCTGCTGGTGTCTTCCTGGGACAGCGACCATCCCTTAGTTTAAACGGAGGGTCGATCTCTCCTCACTGACTCACTGTTTCCTGCAGAAGGTCTCAAGCAAATCAGATGGAACGACCTTCCCGGCGTAGAAGAGCCAGTCCACAGACGCAGGTGGAGCCAGTGAACCACGCGGCGCTCGGACCAGCGTTTCCAGCCTTAGTGATGTTTCTAGAGGTTGCCCGGAAGACAGACGAGGACGACTTCTCTCCCTTAACAGAATTAAAGTCCCGGGGAGTATTCAGAAGGCGGTGTCGGTGTAGTGTGCAGATGCCAGAGGGGCTCTTTCTGGACCTCTACGAACCTACACGGCACAGATGTTCCACAGTGGGAGTCCTGGGCATAAAACATGCAAAACCGTGGCACTGAAATCCTGAATATCGTGACCAAGTGCGGGCACACAGACCCTGCTGCCATGCACACAGACTCAGCCACTGCCGTGATGCGAAGTCATCAGCAGGTTTGTGTGAAAGTACAGCATTCAAATTAAGAGGTCTGTCACCGTTAAAAATACATCCCTTACAAAGTCATTCAAGGGACAGTATTTCACCAAACTGCACTGCCCCAAATCCTGCTCTCCCCACGGTGACCTCGCGGCTGACAGATTCTGTATAATGCGGGTTCTCCGTGCTAAGAGGGTGGGCGTGGGGAAAGCCACGCAACGACGTGTGAGGTGCGCTGCATTGAGGAAATCTGACGAAACGGGGCCTCTGCCATTAACCTTCGAGGAAGAAAAGCTGGGCCTGGTGCTTTCAAAATTCCCGAGGCCGATATTTCACCATGACGAGCATTAGTAATGAATAATTAAGTGTTTAATATAAGGTTGCTTTGGTGAAAAATGATAATTTCACAATCGATGGGTCTTAAACCTATTATATTATTATGTGGCGTTAGAAGGACGGGGAGGAAGTGCTAATGAAATAAATGGTTTTCTGATGGCTGAGCTGCAGCAATTCTGAGGTTGAAAATCTTTTCAGAACCCAACAGTGACCCTGCTGGGAGAATTTCATAAAAAATTTAAGAGGCAAATTTCAACCTGGAACAAGCTCATGTCTCACGCCAGCTCGCCTGAGGTCGAACAGTGTTTTTCCTATACTACTTAGTTAATGTCACAGATATAAATCATTCAGCAGATGCAGATGTTCCCACATCTTGAAATGAAACTTTAGCTGTCCTCCAAATCCTATTTTTATTAGGTGCTGGAGTTATTTAAAACAATTTAACAAATGCATCCATGCATAGCATCTTACAAAACATGTTTATCGCAAGATTTTTTTTTTCCTATCAGTAAATATAACCACTACTCCATGGGGTCCGTCTGTCATTCAGACTGTTACAGAACATGCTAGCCCGTGGACACGGCCCGTCATTGCAGCAATGCTCTAAGAATTATCACCACTCTCTGAAAAGAAAAATCACGTCTCACAGATCATTTATTTCTCCCCAGTAACATTTCTTCAAGTAAGAGGAAGAGTAATTTCTTTAATATGTAGGAAGTACTAATTAGAATCTGCATTTTTGTTCATTCATTCTCATTTCATTGAGAAGTACAAAAGTTCTGGAGAAAGGTTTAATTAGGGCAACATTTAGAGTGGAGAAATGAAAAGTTAGCCTAAGGAATCACACCAGAGATTTCCATCTGAGGTAAATAAAGGCATGCTAATCGTTTTCTTCCCATGTGCTAAACTCTAACTCCTGAAACAGTGGGACTGAGCTCTGCACTTTCCATCTGAGACCCGGACAGTTTCATTTGTCAAAACTCCGGACCTTCCGAGAAATCGGCCCTCGGTGCGCACAGACTTGAACCAGCACCACAGCAGCACCGGTGCGGGACGGCCCCTGCAGCGAAGCTGGTACGAGGCGGGGCGGGGCAGACGTGCAGGTTTTAGCACAAGGCGCACTTTGCTTCCTTCTGCGCTGACTCTCCTGGACTTGAAGCCCCACCCCGTGGCTACGCTGCACCTCCGACCCCGGCCGCCTCAGTAGCTGGCGTGGACGCCACCCTTGTTTCTCCACCTCTGTGGGGACCTGGGCCGCTCCCCAGGCTCTGCAGCTGTCTGGACTCCCTAGACTAGTCCCCCTGGCCTCCTCTGTGGTCTCACCACACTTCCTGGGGTTTGCTGTCTTCACCTCTCTGTCCCCCACTGGAGCATGAGAACCATCAGATGCTCCAAGATTACACACTGTGGGTCCATGTTCGCATATATCCAGGTAACTAAAATTCCCTCAGTCCTCACCAGGCACGGGGCACTAACGGGGTCACGTTAACATGAACCCTTCAATTTTCAGTGGCCCCTGCCCCCACCTGCAAAATGCAAGCTGTCTGAACAATACTTACCCTCTTCAACCCCCCAAATTCTCACCCGGTATTTGGGTTCTTCCAGGGACCGGTGTCCCAAATTATCAAGAACAGCCTTCTCAGCATTCTCCACTCTGGCCCCTCACATACTCCCTGAAAGGACCCCCCACTGCACGACTCTGCTCTAGGGACATCCATGAGAACCCCGGTGGCCATGCCAAGGGGCCTTTCTTGGTATTCCCAAAGCTATAGGCTCTGGAGGGGCCAGAGGTCGGTGGGAAACAGTTCCTCTCTCACTGCGCCAGAAACAGGACAGGTAGGTTCTGCGCAGAGGTGAGGCAGGGCCCCTGAGCCCGCCCTGTGTTGCCCTCTGCCACGGCCATGCAGCTCGCTCTCCCTTTTCCTAGACATCCTAACGGCGACAGCGCCTCCCTTCCTCGTGACAGCCCTGCTCTCCCCAGTTCAAACCGGAGTCCACGAGTCAAGCCCTTGATAGCCTTGGTCTCCTTTCCCTCCTGCCTCTTCCTCCAGATGCCCATGGAAACTTCCCTCCACTGTGAAAACATCATTCCTACAGAGGCCTGGGGGCGCCTGCTGGTGAGCAGACCAGGGCAGGAAGGCTGGAGTCCCAGCGTGGGCTCGGAGATACACCTGACTGGGAAGTTACTGTGGCTATGTCCCGAGCACGGGGCTGAGCCCCACCACAGCCCTTAGCAGGTGCAAGTATTCACGTCTCATAGATTACTACGAAATGAGTCTCAAAGAAATTCGGTCATTTCCCCAAAACAGAATCACATTGTGCTAGGATTTCAGCCTGATCTATCCAACTTAAAATCATGTGTTTCTCATGCCAACACTGTAGACTCCTTTATTCAAACACTGCCTACAAAACGCACAAAATTCTGCTGACGCCGATGGAAAGCAGACTACAAACTGACATCCTCCTTCTTATTAGGAGCTTTGTTACACAGCAGCGACAGTCCAGGAAGCAGGACTTGGGTTTTGGTTCCAGATCTGCCATTTATTGACCCATGTTACTTCGGGCAAATCTGAGCCCCAGTCCCTCCGTTGCTAGGACAATGTTGATTTTACTCATTCTGCCACCTCTTAAAATAGGGAAATTCACCGGAGCCCATGTGCGGGAAGCGCTATCATGAAGGAAGAATAATGGAGCCTGCCTTGCCAGGAGAGAGCAAACAGCCTCCCGGCACAGGGCAGGATGTGTCCGCAGGAGGCCAGGGAGAAGTGATAAAATGCACAGACGGGAAACAAAGCAACGTAAAACAGACCTTCTCCAGGTAATCAGAATATAAGTTATGCATTCCACACCGCTGCTTACACTCCCGCCTCCTAAACCTTCTCCAACATAATTTACGGGTCTTCCCTCTCACCCCCTGCAACCATAAGCGCCCTGAATGTGCCCCCGCCCCGGTCATCCACGCACAGCAACAGAGACACATTCTGATCTGGGCGTTTTATTTGTTTGCTTGCCATGTGAATTTTAAAGAAGTTTGTAGCTATGCAGAAATGCCGGGGCAGCATCATTTTTTAAAACTGAAGCCAAATATAAATATTTACTCCCAGGAAGGAGGCTGTTGTGGCCACAGCAGAAAACATCCTGCTTCCAGGACCCAGGCTGTGTGAGCCACCTGCTTTCAAAGAACAATTTTTATTTAGAGTCTCGAATAAAAACATAGGAGAGCTGTCTGCATTTTGCTCATCAACCAGCAATTCTTTGGCCACAGCAGGTATGTTGCTATTCCAGACTCCATTTCGCTGTCTCTAAGAGGGAGCGTGTGCTAAGGCACTGGATTTTCCTCCATGGAGCAAAGCCTTGGTGATGCCAACAACACCCCTTTTCAGTGAAGCTGCACAACTGCTTGAATTCCAACTGCCAGCACCGCTCCGTGAGCACAGATGACTCAGCCGCAAGGGCAGTCTACTAGGTTTGTGATTGCACCTTGTCTTCCTGGACCACAGAGAGATACATGTGGCCTTTCATTCACTTGCATTGATAAACCAGGACGCTCTGGCAGCGTTGAGGTTAGAACACAGGTTGTCTGCCAGCCTCTTTTGGGTGCTCTCCAGTCATTCCATTTTATATCAGTCAATATCAGTTTCTCCTGAAGTTACGTTCATTTCCCCTCTTGTCTTGTTTTTTTGCACAGAATGACCTCAGTCCTAATCCATGCCAGAAACAGACATCAAATAATATATTAGAAACAACTGATATTTGTAACATTATTTGTAACTGATACTTGTAACTTTGTCAGATGATCCAACCCATTTATTTGATAATTTAGATGCAATATAGTTAATTCAACCAATTGAAAAGCATATCTGTAAGAAGTATCACTTTTGAGGACACACGCATTAAAATATGATATTATTTTATCTATAAATACATTTTTTAAAAAACCCATAGAAGTCAAATTATTCCTCTTCACAAGTAAAATTCTTCTATGTATAAAAAAACCTAAAGACTCAACCAAAAAACTCTTAACTGCTAAACAAATCCAGTAAAGTTGTAGGATACAAAATCAACGTACAAAAATCAATACTGTTTTTATACATAAAAAAATAGCTAAAAAAAGAAATTAAGAAATCAATCCCCTTTACAATAGAAAAAATAAAATAAAATAAAATAAAATGCCAAGGAATAAATTTAACCAAGAAGGTGAAAGATCTCTACAATAGAGCGAATGGACGGCCCACAGAATGGGAAAAAATATTTGCTCTCTACACATCTGATAAAGGACTGATAACCAGAATCTATCTATAACTCAAAAAAATCAACAAGAAAAAATCAGTCATTGTTCTTTTTGAGACAGAAAGGATCCTCCTCACTACTATCCCCTGCAGCCCAAAGACAGACAGAACCAGACATGGATAGTAGCTTGACAGGTTACGATGCCTTTAAT
>CAUYSK010024331.1:0-28884 GCA_963575035.1 Avahi laniger
GGGAGAGCATAAATTCTGTTGTTTTAATTCACCCCATTGGTGGTGTCTTATTATGGTCGTAGCCATAGGAAAAAATTACAAGGGGAAGGTGATATCTAAGCCAGAATAAGGAGGAATTTCACCATGAGCTTTGGATGAAGAGACAGAGACAGGTGGGAAGGCAGAAAAGGGGCGGGGTGTGGGGATATCCCTCCCAGGAACTGGGGCGTGTTCACCCCGTCGGCACCTTCCCCAGACACCTGGCACGAGTGTGAATTATTCCACTGGGGAGGGCTGATTTACCCTAACCAGGGCATCTTGCTTTTCCTCACCGTAGATTAGCACGGTGATCGCATGAGACGTGCTTAAACACACAGCCATAGCTCGTCCTATTGCATTCTAATTTACAGCGCTTTCCAGATACTGTGTTTCTTTACAAACTGAAACTGAAGGTTTGTGGCAACCTCGTGTCCAGCAAGTCTGTGGGCACCATTTCTCCCAAAAGCATGTGCCGTACTTTTTAGCAACAAAGTATCTTTTAATTAATGCACGCACGTTGCTTTCTTAGACATAATGCTACCGCACACTTAATAGACAATTGTAAAAAGGAAACAACTTTTCTAGGCACTGGGGAACCAAAAAAAATATGGTGTCACTCATGTTCCTGTCTTATTGTGGAACCAAACCCAAAACGTCTCAGGTATGCTTGTTTCAAGTACATGAAGGTAACATAGTTTACAGTATTTTACAAAATGATGCGAGTGCTTACCACCGAGGGCGTCAGACAAGTCGAAATCTTCATCTAAGAAGAAAAAAAAAAGAGTCAGATTAGAAATAAGGAAGGGTAAATTTGAAAATTATGAAGATAAAAAAATGGTATGATATTTTTCTGACTTTGTGATATTTGTAGTATTTAAAGGAGCGGCTTTAAAACATTTATTATGTGCTGTGATTTTTCTTCTCATCCTAAATATTCACTTTCACGCCTGAAAGTAAGAAGATGTTTAACCTATGTTGTAAATAAATGCTGACCCTTGAGTTTAGTAGAAATTAAAAAGGCGGGAAGGCCGGGCGCGGTGGCTCACGCCTGTAATCCTAGCACTCTGGGAGGCCAAGGCGGGAGGATTACTCAAGGTCAGGAGTTCGAGAGCAGCCTGAGCAAGAGCGAGACTCTGTCTCTATTAAAAATACAAAGAAATTATCTGGACAACTAAAAATATATATATATAAAAATTAGCTAGGCATGGTGGCACATGCCTGTAGTTCCAGCTACTCGGGAGGCTGAGGCAGGAGGATCACTTGAGCCCAGGAGTTTGAGGTTGCTGTGAGCTAGGGCACTCTAGCCAGGGCAACAGAGCCAGACTCTGTCTCGAAAAAAAAAAATGCGAGAAAACACAATCATTTTGTACGTGCCTTGTTTTGAGAAAGCAGATCCTTCAAAACAGATCAATGAGAATTTCCAATATATACTGGAGAAAAAAACCCACATATGGAATAAAATCCTCTTTTTTCTTAGTGACTTTTCTGTAATTACAAACCACAATGTACCTCTTATAGAAACACCATACAGCCTAGAAAAACACATAAGTTTTTTAAAGAACAAAATCTCGTGGGATCCCAGAGAATGAGGAAACTGTAGTTATTGATTACTGATTTTCTATCCTGCGTCTACATTTTGTGTGTGTGTGTGTCTACATTTTCAAATTAAAACAATTTCAATGGTACTTCGATGTGGTGTCTCCAGTGGATTGAAGAAATGCAAAATAAAGGCAATTTTGGAAAAGTCGGCTGGGACGGTGAGGTTGGCTGCAGAGAGAGTCAGGAAGAGAATCGCTCAAATTCAGCATCTCGGTTCCTTAGAACAGAAGGGACAATATGCCCCACCGGTCTCAGGAAGTGCTGGGTGTTTAAGGGTCCACAGAGACCCTGCAGAAACCACGTGGATACTGGAATGTGTTCACTCCTATGGGATTTCTAACAGGGCCATGCTCCTGCGTGTGCACATGCAAACTGTGTACATATGTAGGAAGGCATGTGCACATATATGTGTGTGCCTATAAGTACGTTTGGAACTGTGTGTGCCGATGTGTAGGTGTATGTATTCGTGGGTCTGTGTGTGCATGTGTAGGCATGTTTTATGTGTAGATGTGTACAGACATGTTTTGCGTGTAGGTGTGGTTTGTGCGTAGGTACATTTTGTATATGCACATGTGTGGGTGTAGCAGTGTGTGTTTGTGTGTGTGTTTCTGTGTGTTTCTATGTGTTTCTGTGTGTGAGCCCTTTGTGGGACCCACGCCAGCAACCACAGTGGGGTTGTTCTCACAACCTCAGAGCCCTGAAACGGCTGTTTCTACACCCGAACGCAGGCCAGACAGAGCAGATCCAATTATGACTCTTCCCCCAGGACTCGAAGATTTTCGTCGGGTAGCAGGTGGGAAAGGCATTCGTTCCGAACGCCCCACCGGGCACAGGCATGCACACAGACACATACATTCATACATAGAAATCTGTAACTGCATTTTTGGAGGTTTTATTATTTTTCTTTATTTACTTTTTCCTTCACACATTTGTTTGTGGTGCAAACACTTAAAATCTACCCTTGAGCGTCCAACATGTTGCTGTTCAGCACACTCCCCGTGAGCACACAGGATCTCCTGCACTTACTCTTCCCGTCTAACCGAATTTTCACATCCCCTGACCGACACCTGCCCACTTTCCCGACACCCTGGTCAGCCCCCTTGTACCCTCTACTTCTGCAAATTGGACTTTGTTTGATTCCACATGGAAGTGAGATTGTGCAGAATGTCTCTTTCTGTGCCCGGCTTCTTTCACTTGGCATCATCTCCTCCGGTTCATCTACGCCACTGCAAATGACCGGATTTCATCCTTTTTTACGGCCGAATAGTTTTCCACTGTGTGCATATAACACATTCTCATTACCCATCCATCTGCCCACGGACACAGGTTGAATCCGTATCTCGGCTGCTGTGAATAGTGCTGCAGTACATTAGCATGCAGGTATCTCCTTGACACCCTGAGTTCACACCTGTTGGACAAATACCCAGATAGAGACGGAATCGACCCACCCCTGCTTGCATTCCCGCGACACTCTGTTCCCTGAAAGTGATGGGCCTGGGAGGTCTCTCCAAAGTCACCTTCCTCAGCCACAGGGACAACTTTTAAACCTTAGGGATGTTTCTGGCAAATCAAAGCAAAGTTCCCCAGCACAAAGAGTCGGTGAATTCCCAAAGCGCATATTGGACTCTTTAGGAAAAAAGCAAGACTTAGTAAGAAGCAGGCAAGGCTAAATAGAAAACCCAGCAACAGCAAAACAAGCAACACATGCGAAAGTAAATACAGGTTTTTT
Source organism: Avahi laniger (assembly GCA_963575035.1). Lineage (NCBI taxonomy): Eukaryota > Metazoa > Chordata > Mammalia > Primates > Indriidae > Avahi > Avahi laniger. The sequence continues at coordinate 3,347 of CAUYSK010024331.1, forward strand.
TTTTTTTTAAACATAACTCTTCTAATGCCTGTAATTTCACTCTCATAAAGAGAAGACGATCACAGATGCAATCACCAAAGAAACAAAACAAAACAAAGCAAAACACAATGGTTCATTGGAAGTGACTCATCCCTCCCAAGATTCAGGAAATTCTGTGCAAACAGCAAAGCAAGACGAGATGTATTTTCCCGAAGGTTTCCAACACCAGGACGTCGTCTCCTTCTCAGACTCCCCTGTGCTCTCAGCAGAAGCCACGAGGCGTGAGGAAGGAGCCCCCTTCACCTTCCCTTTGCTCTCCCACCTGCCGGACGCGGAGCTCACAGCCCAGGCAACAGGACCGGCCCGTATCTCCGCAGGAAGAGGATCTCAGGTGCAAAGTTACAGAACACGGGGAAAACACAGTGTGACCTGGACACCTCCACCAGGTGGAGACCGTCCAGCACCGTGTGCACTCTTTCCAAAGGGCGCTCTCCCGGCTCTGCTGAGTTCCTGCCTCCAGCGCCCGGACCCCAGAGGGGGCCTCTGCCCACCCCGGGCCCTCACTCCGTCCCCCTGCCCTGCACCTTCAGGTCCCACGGCCGGGACGGACGTTTCTAATGCAGTGACTGTGCACATGTGTGGATGTGCTCATGCGTGCAAATGTGCATGTGTGTATGCATCGCAAGCATGTGCTCATGTGTTCACGTGTGTGTGCATGCATACATCTGTGCATGTGCATTGCATGAATGTGTGTACGTGTGCTTATGTGTGCATTGCATGTTTTCATATATGTGCAGGTGTGCACGCATGGACATGTGTGGATGTGCATGTGTAGGTGTGTTCATGTGTGCAGATGTGCATGTGTGTATGCAGCACAAGCATGTGCTCATGTGTTCACGTGTGTGTGCATGCATACATCTGCGCATGTGCATTGCATGAACATGTGTACGTGTGCCTATGTGTGCATTGCATGTTTTCATATATGTGCAGGTGTGCACACATGGACATGTGTGGATGTGCATATGTAGGTGTGTTCATGTGTGCAGAGGTGCATGTGTGTATGCATCGCAAGCATGTGCTCATGTGTTCACACGTGTGCATGCATACATCTGTGCATGTGCATTGCATGTGTGCATGTGTAGGTGTGCATGCGTGTCTGTCTGATCTATAGCACCGTGTCCAGGGCCGGCCACTCCCACCAGCCCATCCTGTCCTTCCCCGCCTCCTCCACCACCCTAGAGACACCAACTTCTCTTCCACCTGATTTCCCATCCTGGTCACAGTCGCTGACCTGAAACCAGGTCTCCCAGAGAAGCTTCCTCCTTGCCCCGCCCACCTGGCCTCCGAGGTCACACCGACTTTGAGAAGGCCACAGGTCATCACAACGTCCTTTCCACAAACCGAGAACCAGGGGAGGGCGCAGACCCTCCAGCCACCGCGTGACTGTGCCCCCTCTGCCCCCAGCTCTGACCCCTGCACTGAGAACTCAGCTTCCTGCCTTACCTACCTCGGTGCTGAGGCCGGCACCCCCAAGGGACGAGGAAACCACATGAGAGACGTCCTCAGGCTGTTTCAGCTGCATTGATCCAACCCTGGGCCTTCGACCTCAGCATCCATCTCTCTGTCCGCCCCCTGCCTGCAAAGACCCCTCCTGCCTGGACACAATGCCCAACTCTCACCATTTGCTCTTCGTGTAACTACAACATCCAGGTGGCTAATGTCTAGGGCTGCTCCCCGAACACCGCCCCATTCCAAGCAAGGAGGAAGGGGAGGTGGCAGCTCTCGGTTTCACGCAGCGGTGGACGCCCTTAATCCACCCACCATCGGGCGTTGACTCCTTGCGGCTTTCTGGACCACAGACAGCACTGAGGTGAATCTTCTGGGTGTGTCCAGAGGAGTGAAAATGCATCATGCCAGGGGCTGAAAGTCCCCCGGGGAAACCAGACCCAAAGAACACTCATGGCTGTCAGTAAATAAATCTCTCTAAATGAATCGACTCATCTCCTAACCCAATGCACTGTTGCATTCCCAGGCCGGGACTATTTCCAATGCATCGCACTCCCTGAGGGGCACTCCGTGGTGGGCGGCGGAAACCACCGGTCCCTCCTTGCCCCTGGGGTTGCCACGTAGGGCTGACAGCTGGTGAGAAAACACCTTCAAACCCTGAACATCAGGGGCTGCAACGCGCCCACAGGAAGACAGGAAGGAGCAGACAGTAGGGTGCCCGCCTTGCACACTCACGGCTTCCTGCAAACTTGCAAAGACGCCACGCCCTCGGCAGAAGCCCCCACCGCCTCTGCGGTTTGCAACCTGCCCACGCGAGCTCCAGATGTTTCAGGGACAGGACGCTGACTCATCAGGACAAGGACGGAGGGACGGCCGGCGTGAGTCACCCACACAGACACTTTCTTCTGATTCAAACAGCGTTTTCTTATTCACAGCGGCCGGGCAGCTTGAACAACAAGACGGGCTCCGAGTGGATTCCCGATGGCCACGCCGGGAGTTTGAGCTCCTCGGAAAGGCACACAGAGCTCTGAGCCGTCACCAATGCACTCAACCATGACACGCAGCAAGAGCTGGAATCTGAGTTCTCTGAGATGCCATCGTGAGGACACAGGGGTGTTTCACACAGGAATAAAAATTAGGCAGCTGGAAGATTCCTCAGACTTTCAGAATTTCATACTAACAGTAACATATAATTACACAGTAATAACAGTAGCCAGGGGTGTCGTTTACGGAGCGATTCCTGCTATATGTGCCTGGGGAGTTGCACATATTAATAATAAAGTTCATCTTGACATTTCATTAAGGCAGGGGGGAGAAACAGAGACCCCACGACCAGCCTCGACGCCCCCGCTTGTAAATGGCAGAGCTGGGACGTCCCATCCAGGCATCACTGCAAGATGTGGGAACACCTGCTCACAACTGGTCACTTCCACACCTGCTCCTGCTGGTTTCCCGAGCCCTTTTTCAAACCGTGCTAAAAATGTAAAGTTTCAGGACGTTACGGAAAGCAACCCGCAGGAGGCTGAGGAGACACGCGTGTGCTCCGTGCCCGATGCGGACCGAGTCCGTAGACCCCAGGCGAGGGATTTGGGGGATGGGGAGTCAGGTGCACGACCTGCCCCTGAAACCTTTCATTCGAGGTTTGTAGGGGGCTCAGGTGGGGTCCCCAATGGAGAGACACTGGTAATACAAAGAAAGCCCGGTGGACGTGGGGCGGGAAGCTCTCTGGTGTGGAGGGGCTCTGAAGAAAAAGGAATAGTAGTCACCAATTTATTTCATTTTACTTAAATATTTTAAATGCTCTTATTTTTCTGCCCCTAAAAATGGATTGCTTCACCTATATATTTTCTCTTTTTCAAGATGTATAATTAAACAGTGGGGCGGATGTGGATCCAGGGATACAAAGTTTCACTTAGGAGAAATGCGTTGAAGAGATCTATTGCACAACACAATGATTGTAGTTAAAAAAAACAATGTATCACATGCTTGGATACATTATCGCTAAGTGAGGCAACTCTGAAGGATGTTCACTATACACACCCAAAAACCATGAGCCTGTGCAGTAATGCGTAAGTTAAAAACCATTCCACAAGGGATACCGGTATCAAAGCATCAGGTGGCATGCCGTAAGTATATACAATTTGTATTTGTTGATTAAAAAAATAATTGCTCGCCGGGCGCGGTGGCTCACGCCTGTAATCCTAGCATTCTGGGAGGCCGAGGCGGGCGGATTGTTTGAGCTCAGGAGTTCGAGACCAGCCTGAGCAAGAGCGAGACCCCGTCTCTACTAAAATTAGAAAGAAATTAATTGGACAACTAAAAATATGTAGAAAAATTAGCTGGGCATGGTGGCGCATGCCTGTAGTCCCAGCTACTCGGGAGGCTGAGGCAGGAGGATCGCTTGAGCCCAGGAGTTTGAGGTTGCTGTGAGCTAAGCAGACACCACGGCACTGACCCCAGGCAACACAGTGAGACTCTGTCTCAAAAAAAAAAAAAATAATAATAATAATAATAATAATTGCTCTAAAAAAAAAAAACAAGCTTTCAGATCTTTAGCATCATGATAGCTTCAGAAATACTCTAGTCCTGAGTCCAGCTTGCTTTGCATAAAGAAGCAAATGCATTGTCACTTTCTGAATAATTTGGTGCAGAAACTACAATCTGCTAGATTATACGCACGGCCAAGGAAGCCCAAGTTAACAGAACACCCTAGACGTGAAATGTAACTGCTGAAGCCAACGTAGTCTGTTAACTGCATGAGTAGGTTCTAAATTAAGGGGTGGTGGCCACCAGGCTCTCGAAACAGTCTTGGCTAGGGTGCCGTGGACCCGCATGGGCTTTGCGGTGACGGCCACAGTTGCGTGCGAGTCTGTCTTCGTAGCTTCAAACTCACATGCAGGTTGTGAAACTAACCCTCATCTGACGGGGCTTCGGGTGCACAGAAACATGTTGGGGTCATCCTAACTGGGAAGACGTCTCTACACTGTAGAGATGATGTAGCCATACCCGGCTCTTTTGTGTAATTTCACAATGTACTTGGTGATGAGGGACAAATTTTCTTTTTCTCTTGGGCTCTAACTCTGGGGATGTTCCCCGCCCCCCGGACTTACGCCAAGTTTTAGAAGAGCCCGGAGAATGGAGTGACTGCCTGGGCTGGGCTTGGCAGACCTTGCAAATCCACAGGGGCTCGTGGAAACACCTGTTTCTGGTGCTCACCCACTAAGACTCTCATTCTATGGTCTGGGATGGGGCCCCAGAGCCTGCATTTTTAACAAGCTGCAGGGTGATGTTTTAACTCTGGTGACGCAAGGACCTTGCCTTGAAGAATTTCGATGCTAAGAGGACGACGCCAGGCCAGAGCCACCCAGGACTTGCTGTTCCCTGTTCCCCTCCCCTCTGCTGTGTGCAGGTGCTGGTTCCAGACCCCGTTTCTACAGGAAAACAGTCATTATTCCTCCCCAGGGTTCATGAGTGTGCAAACGCCAGAACCTGGCGCAGTGGATGCATTTCCAGCCACGCTCCCCAGCTGAGCTCCTTCCAAACTGGTCACTGCCCTGCAGGTTTGGGCTTGCTCACAATGACCCCTCAGAGGGTCCAAACGTTAGCAGCTCATGAAGCCCCCTGCGTCTCTATAAAATGATGCCAAGGCCAAAAACAAACAAACAAAAAACTCCAAAAAACCTCACACTTAACAGCTCTGTTTGTTAATTATAGTCTCGTTTATTCAAAGTAGTTACATTACGTAAAGTTTCCAGGAACACTGAATTAATTAGTGAATACTGAGCATCTGCTCCCAGGGAAATACGGGGTCAGGTTTCCAGAGCCGCTGGTCACATTTTCATCAACCAATCACCTACACAAGCTTGTTTTATGTGGGTTATTGTTTAGAGACACCTTATTGAATATATTTTTTGACTCATTCACATTGAACTTAAAGCCAATAATGCTATAACTCATACCCAGACAGACTTCATCTAACGTGGGCATTTTCTATGTAAGCACTAAGCTTGAGGCCCTCTGAAACAGTGCAATCACTAAGCACTAAATTTAACATCACAAAGCACAAAAATGCAAAAAAGAAAAAAAAAACCATAGCACTCAATAGACCTAACAAGGACTCTTGTGCATAGCATGAGTCAAACAAGAAGGCAACTGAGACTACGTGCTATCAGGCAATTCTATTTTTTTCCTGTTCTGTGCATGCCCAACAATGCCCAAAGTATTGACTTGGGGTCAGAGACTTTGGGCCTCTCTGTCTTCCTCAGCTCTCCGCTTGGATCCTCTACGTGGCTATGAATGCTTATCCCTTCTTTCCAAACGTAGAAAACTCCTATTCATCCCTCAAAACCCTGGGAGAGAGTCCCCTCCTCCAAGAAGCCCTCCATCATCACCTCTCGCTGCCCAGCCTGAAGCAATTCACAAATATCACAGAAGGTTATTTGTACGCACATAACGGTTTGAGAAGTGTGGCTATAGACCCCCATTCTGAACTCCGGCAGCACATTAAGACCCACCCTCAGGGTTTTCATAAGTCCCTACACCCAGGCCAGTTAAATGAGAAACTCTGGAGGTGAGGCCCAGGCATCTCTAGTGTTAAGCATACACACCAAAGAAAACAAAAACAAAAACAAAACAACACACACTTAACAGCTCTGTTTGTTAATTACAGTCTCATTCATTCAATGCAGTTACAGTCTCCAGGAACGCTGAATTAGCGAATGCTGAATTAGTGAACACTGAATTAGTGAGTACTGAGCATCTGCTCCTAGGGAAATACAGGGTCAGGTTTCCAGAGCCTCTGGTCACACTTTCATCAACCAATCACCTACATACGCTTGTTTTATGTGGGTTACTGTTTAAAGACATCTTATTGAATACATATTTTTGACTCATTTTGATGCAAATACGTGGCTGGCCGACTCTGCAGGCCCACGCTGTAGATTGTTGCTCCCTTAATTCTCTTAACCCAGCTTGTCTTTCTCCTCTTCCCTTCCCTGCGGACTTGCCCAGGCTGCAGACAGCCTCAGCCCCGCCCACCCATTCTCCCTGCAGCTGAGCACAGAGGGGTCTTCTACAAGTATGTGTCACTGTGCAGCCATCTGAGTGAAACCGTTCACGAGTTTAAATCCACACTCGTCCTCAGTGCTAACCGGGCTGCGCACCACCTGGCCCCCTCAGCTGCCGCGGCCCGAAATGAACTGCAGCTTCCCCTCCTCCTCCGCCAGCCGACTCCTCCCCTCTTCTGCATCTGGCTTCCTCAGCTCACTAAGGGAACCTCAGGGGCCCGGGGAAGACCCCTCTGTGTGGTGCTCTTTCTGACCCTCTGGGGGAGTGTGGTCCCCCGCTCTCTGCCCACTGAACGTCCAAGACTTCCATCCACAATGGCGCCTTTATGCCAAAAGTGATGCTCTGATTGTTACTTCCTGGCAGAAGATAGAGGACAGGGACTGGGTATGTCTTTTTTGTGCCCCCCAAAAAACAGCACTGAGAACACAGATACCTTTCAAATTCAACCTATGAGAACTGAAGGAGTGCATGAGACAGCCAGTGGCCAGGTCAGGTGATAGGTGCATGGATGGATGGATGGATGGACAGGTGGTGGATGGATGGATTGATGGATGGGCAGATGGATTGATGGATGGATGGATAGGTGGATGGGTGGATGGGTGGGTGGATGGATGGAAAGAAGAATGGATAGGTGGGTGATTACATGGGTGGATGGGTGGATGAATTGATGGATGGATGGATGGATGGATGGATGAATTGATGGGTGGGTGGATAGATGGGTGGGTGGACAGGTGGATAGATGGATGAGTGGATGAATGAACTAATGGATGGATGGGTGCATAGATGGATAGATGGATGGATGGATGAGTGAGTGAACTAATGGATGGATGGGTGGATGGATGGATGATGGATGAGTAGGTGGATGAACTAATGGATGGATGGTTAAGTGTAGATGAACTAATGGATGGGTGAATGAATGGGTGGGTGAGTGAGGGGCTGAACTAATGGATGGATGAGTGGATATATGGATGGATGGATGGGTGAGTGGGTGGATGAACTAATGGATGGATGTCTGAGTGGGTGGATGGATGGATGAGTGGGTGGATGAACAAATGGATGGATGGGTGAGTGGGTGGATGAAGTAATTGTTGGATGGACGGATGGATGGATGAGAGAGTAGATGAACGAATGGATGGCTGGGTAGGCGGGTGGGTAGATGGCTGGATGGATGGATGAGTGGGTGAACTAATGGATGGCTGGGTGGGGGGGTGGATGAAGTAATGGTTAGGTGGATTGATGGATGGATTAGTGGGTGAATGAACTAATGCAAGGATGAGTGGATGGATGGGTGGGTAGATGGATAGATGGATGGATGAGTGGGTGGATGAACAAATGGATGGATGGGTGAGTGGGTGGATGGATGGATTAGTGGGTGAATGAACTAATGGAAGGATGAATGGATGGGTGCGTGGGTAGATGGGTGGATGGATGAGTGGGTGACTGAACGAATGGATGAGTGGGTGGGTGGATGGGTACACGGGTGGAGGAACTAATGGATGGATGTCTGAGTGGGTGGATGGATGGATGAGTGGGTGGATGAACAAATGGATGGATGAGTGGGTGGGTGGGCAGATGGGGGAATGGATGAATGAGTGAGTGAACTAATGGATGGATAGGTGAATAGATGGATGGATGATGGATGAGTGGATGGATGAACTAATGGATGGATGGGTAAGTGTAGATGAACTAATGGATGAGTGGATGGATGGGTGGGTGAGTGGGGGGGTGAACTAATGGATGGATGGATGGATATATGGATGGATAGATGGGTGAGTGAGTAGAAGAACTAATGGTTGGGTGGGTGGATGGATGGATGGATGGATTAGTGGGTGAATGAACTAATGCAAGGATGAGTGGATGGGTGGGTGGCTAGATGGATGGATGGATGGATGAGTGGGTGGATGAAGTAATTGTTGGATGGATGGATGAATGGATGGATGAGTGGGTGTATGAACTAATGGATGGCTGGGTGGGTAGATGGATGGATGGATGGATGGATGGATTAGTGGGTGAATGAACTAATGGAAGGATGAATGGATGGGTGGGTGGGTAGATGGGTGGATGGATGGATTAGTGGGTGAATGAACTAATGGATGGATGGGTGAGTGGGTGGATGAAGTAATGGTTGGGTGGATGGATGGATGGATGGATGGATGGATGGATGGATTAGTGGGTGAATGAACTAATGCAAGGATGAATGGATGGGTGGGTGGCTAGATGGATGGATGAGTGGGTAGATAAACAAATGGATGGATGGGTGAGTGGGTGGATGGATGGATGGATGGATTAGTGGGTGTATGAACTAATGGATGGCTGGGTGAGTGGGTGGATGGATGGATGGATGGATGGATGAGTGGGTGTATGAACTAATGGATGTCTGGGTGGATGGGTGGATGGACAGAGGAGTGGGTGCTTACTTGCATGGACAACTGGAACATGGAAATAGTGAGGAAGTGGAGAGGCCTCAGGGACTGGTCTGAGACAAGGTCACAACCAGGATTCAGGGGACTCCTTTTCCATATGGAGCTGACCGTCGCTGACACAGGACATGCCCCGCCCATCACACCACCCTAGTGGTGAAGTCAGCCGTCCCTCAGGCTCCACAAGGCCACACCTGGAGAGCTCTGGGCCACCCACATGTGCAGCCGCCAACCCCTGAGCCCGGCAGCCACAGCGGCCCCAACACCCCAGCGACGGGACATGTCACCGCCCGCACCTTCTCTCACGCTGGCCCCAGGGGGGCCGCAAGCCCGAGGTCTCTGAGCTCAGCGTCTCCATCTATCAAAGAAAGATCTCAAGGTTCAGCCGAAGACGAAACAACAGACCGAGCTCCCCACGCAAAACGTATCCACAGCACAGACGTGAATGTTCAGCGAAGGAGTTGTGGGAAAGCCCAGGAAAGGGGAAAACGAGAACAGAAAGTCTGGCGAAACCAAAGTTCAATGAGTCTTGACAACCTGCCACACATGAAAACCTTCTCGGGGGCTTGTCAAAGCTCTGACGCCGGCGCAGCCCCTAACGCCATAAACCAGACTGCGCAGGTGAACGTGGGCAGGTGCCATGCATCCAAACTCCCAGGGGACCCTGCAGTGGGGCCGAAGCTCAGACCCTCGGGAGGGTCACTGGGCAGGGTGTGTGTTTGGAAGCATCATCCAGGACTCAGGAACCAAGGTAGGGATGGACCATGCTGATCCCGGTGTGGTTTTAGCCTGGGCTCTGGGTAATTCATTTAATATAATTCGTTTCCTTTGCAATTTTATGTATTTTCTCTTCCGCATTAAAAAAAATAATCTGAGACAGGGGGTGGGGGTCTTTGGGCCTCCCCAAGGATTTCCAGGGAACAAGTCGGTTCAGGGCTCTCGCATTTGTCTGGAAAAGCTGCCCAAGGCGTCGGTATGGATCTCAAAAAACCAAAGCATAAATGCAGAAAGCAGCCTGGGTCAGGAATGGTTTTGGGGGAATTAACTCAACAGGACTTACTAATGGATCAGACATGAGAGGAACGAACTGGCAGGACTGGTAGGTGATGCTTTGGTTTGACAGTCCTGGAAAATGGTCCTATCATAAAAGATAGAAATAAAGGAGGGGAGATGTGGCCTAAAGAGAAAATAATGAGACGTTCAGGATAGGGAGCGTTTGAGATGCCACAGATGCTCGATCAGCAATTTCCTACCTAAACTGAACCTGGGGAGAGACTTGGGGGAGGAGTTCCACCTTCTCAGGAAGTGGTGAGGGAACCTTCGTCCCTGCAAATCACACCCCAGCTGAGGCTAATCTTCCTCTCTGCCATTCCTACGTCACAGTTTCCCCGCCTGGCTCTATACCAGCTCCTCCTCTTGCCGGAACGTGAGTCTGAAACCCGGTGCCTGCCCGGCGATCCGCTCACAGCGGGCATCCAGCCACTTGCTAGAGCAACGAGGTGACACACGTGTCCAACGGGAGAGCAGCAGAGACGGGCCGTGGCAGCTCTGCGTCACGTCTGTCAATGGGATGTCATCCCGTCCTGAGTGGAGAACTGAATGCAGTGGGCTGTACGGTCCTCGCTGCCACTTGGGGTCCCTGGGGGACACAGCTGTTCATACACATCTTTTGCACACTTGAGTCCCAAACCCTTCCTAGTCGAACCACCCCAGGTGACATCCCTGACAATTGTCCCCACGGTGTGTGTCCCTTCATCCGGTGAGATACATCTTGTCCCGACTAGGTCAAAAACAAGCACCGTGTTATCTCATATTCACAACCAAGCCCACGTCTCCCAAAGGAAGACAGTCGCCACCGCCGACAGCCAGAGAAGCTCACCGGCGGTATCTGGGTTCCGGCGGTCTTTATTTATAAAATCTGCATGTCTCCAATGCATCTGCCCTAAACACGACCTCGTCTGCTTACCCTCTGTCCATGGGCCGCTCGGGTCCACGCCGTTCCTGCGGAAAGGTAAGCATCTTCCGGGCGGCGCTGTTCCCTCCAGGATCAGTGCTTTCCAGGGTGCAATTAGATAATCATTGGGAAGAGCAGAAACAAACAGAGTCTTCAAGGTTCTGGGGCTGCGTTATCTCGGGATGAGTAATGCCTTCCACTCTCTGGAATGCAACCGCTCTGGTCTGGCTGTCCGCTCCGTCCTCAAGAAGGACCGTCCACCAATGAAAGTTAATTGCTATTTTTAAAAAAAACATTCTCGCAGCAGTGATTTTTCTCTCCAAAGAGCCACAAATGATCTGTCACTCGAAGCTGGAAAAGCAACGTGGTGATGGCAAGCTGTTTACATGGCTTTCAGGCCGGTCCGAATGTCACACGCAGGGACAAACACATTTTCTATGTGCGGACTGAGCAAAAGCTCGGCCCGCAGATGCTGACCAAGCAGGGATTGTGCACAACCTGCGGGCGTTTCCTGCTCTCACCGTTCCAGTTTTCTTCTTTTCCAAGCTGCCGGTCGCACCCTGAATCCGCAGCCCCTTTGCGCAACACTGGTTTGAATCTAACTCAGGGGAAAGAGAGTACAAAGGAAGTTTCTGGTTTCCTGTTGCGGGGAAGTCTTCATAGCGAGACCAGCGAGAGCAGAGGAGCAACGCCGGCCACACTGAGTCACTCCAGCACCCAACGCGGCTACCTCCCCAGATTGGCACAGACCCAGGCAGAGAGCACTCAACAGGAAACGCGAGAGGAGGAAGTCCTTCTGCTCCCCAGGGATGTGAGAAGATACTATTAGTTACACACACAAACAAATAAAAATTTTGGATAGTTGCTATTTTGCAACCACGCCGCCCAGCAAAGGTTAACCAGTGAAGGCAGCTCTGGACGTTATCTGCCCAGAGATGGTCCCGGAGATGTTATATCAGCAAGCTTCACTAAGCAGCCTCTGTCTGCGATATAATTACCTTCCCCCAACTTGCTGCCCTGGGAGACCCAAAGTCCTTTTTCTTTTATCTTATCACGTCTCTAAACATTGCCTGATTTTTGCTGTAGATACTCAAGAAGCTGGAATTCCAAGCCACTTGCTTGAGAACTACTCATTCTCTGGGTACCTTCCACGCAGATGTAAAACACACACATTAATACACGTCCCTCTGTTTCTCCTGTGTTCATCTGTCTTTGGTTTCGGGGGGCCCTGTGAACTAAACACTTCAGAGAGTTGAGAAAAAAATATATACATTTCTCCTTCTCAACACTCCCAAAGACACCTCAGCCTCATTTCTTCCCCGGGTCTACACATCACAAATAACATGTGATTCTTTTCCCTGAAAAGCGTGATTGGAAAAAAAAAAAAAATCTCAGCAGAATTAAATCCCGTGAGCTTCATGGCGGTGGTAGGAAAGTCTAACTCCATCAGGGAAAACAAATGTCTGAGTCAGAAAAAATTCCAGATAGTATCGCTGAAATCCCACCAGGATTCCTAAACGCCGAATGGGTGAAAATATTCTATTAGCCGCATTCCCTTCTAAATTACAGCATGCAACCAGGAATATACAATCTTTGGGAAGAAAGTGCTTTGCAAATATACAAACAAAATCGTGTATTTTAATATCACCACGTGTTAAAGCTTCACAAACAAAGAAAAGAGAAAGAGCCAGGGCAAGCAGTTAAATGAAAAGCAATTAACTTTTATCAGAGCCAAACAGGCTGGAACAGTAAAACCCACTTCCTCTGCCCTGCGGGCAGAAACGGCTCTGACAAATTTCACAGACACCCACGGGGGCAGGAGACCACAGCTATGAAGAAACTGGAAAAAAAATCAAGCCCACGTTTGGGGGCAAGGGAATCCCGAGAGACCTGGTATTGAACAGATGTCAGCTCCTGTAGGTGTTTGGAGTTTTTCAGAGAGCGCAGGCCGCTGCCTGGGACAAAACCGCCTTTGCCCGTGGCTCAGTGCACAGCCCTGGCAACAGCACCCTGAAGCCATTTCTCAAGGATCCGTGAATTTGTGCTGCTTTGCAGCGCAGGATGGGACTCTGCTAACCAGCAGAAGAGGGCTGAATCAGCGCAACCTCTACAAATACCGAACACTCGGGGTTTCCACCCTGAACGCTGTTGGCATTTGGCACCAGACTAAGTCCTTGGGGTGGGGACGTGCTGAGCCCTACAGGATGTCCAGTGGCTGTATCGTAGGCCACCACCCTCTCTGCATCCAGCCCGCGCTATGTCCCACCTGCACCCACGGGAATTTCTGCAGATACCTGTGAACGCAGGGCCCTGGGTCCCCAAAATTCTGAAATCGGGCCAGTGCTGTTGGCACTAGACTGGGAAGACCGATTCCGGGCTCAAGGAGCTTTTGTAGCTAGAATGGAAGCCGAGGCAAATGCAGGCACAGTCCACAGGAAAGTGTGTTCGCAGCTTCCCCAACTGGAAAGTAACCTTCCCCGATAAAGCCACTGCACCCCACGCAGCCCAACGATGCAGCCACCGCGCCAGCTTACTGAACACATCCACAATGCTGCAGTCCTGAGCACAGCCTGTACCCAAAGCAGGCGGCTCCAGGCAGGCTAAGGCTGCTGTGGGTTTAAAAACAGTGAAGTGGGTTGTTCGGGGCCCAGAGAATACAAGGCCGTCCAAGTTCCCCCTCCCCAGTGAGGTGGACCCCAAGGCCTGCCTGCAAATCTGAAATCCCAGAGTTTCCAAACACACGCAGGCCCTCACATGCACCAAGATTTACCGCCTGGCGCTGCCTGAGCTCTCTGGCGATGGAACAGCGATGGTTCTTCCTGCCCCACATCCTGTCTCCTTCCCCAAGAGATTAAACCCTTGGGAGACCAGAATGTGTTTCTCTGGCACCAGGCGCACAGTAGGTCCAAAGTGAGAAATGAATGCATGAAGGATGCATGAACACGCAACCAGACAGACACACGGAAAACCTTTTCACCACGTGTCATGGGAACAAATGCCGCTGACAGAAACCTACAGGGGAACCCTATAAGGAAATCATGTCCAGGTGGCAGCCGGCCAGAGAGCAGGAAGCGCATTTAGGAAGGAAAGGGAAGACAGGAAGCCCCTCGTGGGTCCTCCCTCGCCCGCTGTAAATTCCTCCATGGTTTTCCCCATGGAGAACACTTCCTTTTCTCTAACTTCTACCAATTTCTAGGATTCGGGGAACACGTTTTAAACGTGTGCAAATTCTCCCTAAAAAAAAAAAAACATAGGGCCAGGCTCCTAAGAGAAGCTCTAGGCTGAACCAGAGACCATCAACTCGAGCAGGAAATTTATGGGCCCCAAACCTGGCCTGGTCCGCCCTCCCCAGAGCTGGGCTTGCGCGCTTCTCATTCCTAAACTCCTCCGTGCCCCCTAGAAGGCCAGACCTGAGACCACCCCCGGCCCGGCAGTCGCGTTAACACTCTGCCCATATTAAGCAGCAAAAACTGCAGCGGTCAGTGGAAAAAGTAAGTTAGAACATACCACACGCAGCTGGGGTTTTTGTTTTGTTTTGTTTTGTATTTTCATTTGAAAAGGAGACCAAAAAACACAGTTCTGGTAACCACCAGAAATAAATAGTCCGGGTTCGCCATGGGGCGTGTGGGGGTGACAAGGAGATTTTCTTTCTCTTGACACCTTTATTTCTCCCCTGCGTTTTCCGAATTCTCCAGCGCACCAGGCTGACAGTTGGTTAGGAACACACCTCTCTGGGCCGTGTTTGTTTTTGCAAGGGCCTGGCGCCGCGCATACCCGGGGCACGTACGCGCCAAGTATGTTTTCAGGGACCCAAGCTTTTTTCTAACTTTTCTTTCCCCTCCCCGCCGGGTCGCAGCGCTTCCAAATTTAGGCCGCGGACGCAGGGCGCGGCTCCCAGGCGGCCTGCGCGCGCCTAACAAAGACCGAGGTCCCTGACCCCTCGGAGGGGGGGACATGGGGAGGTGAGGGGAGCTGCGAGGGGGCGGAGAACCCAAAGAAAGTCACCACAGTTGGGGACAGGGGTGGTCGGATGCCACCTGTCCTCCAGGTCTCTCCTACTTTAAAAGTTTGTGACGGCGAGAACAAATGCTGACAGCTGCAATCTGGAATGCGTCCAACCCGGCCGCAGGAAGACAGCTGGAGAAAGCAGGGCCTCCTCCGCGGGGCGTTGGCCACCCGCAGGCACAGCGCGTCCCGCCAGACCCGCGGGGAGCGGAGCCGGGGGTCCCCTGCGCGCCGGTTCCTCCCCGCGGCGGTGCGCCCCCCGCGCTCCCGGACGCGGATCCCCAGCCCGGCCAGCGACCCCCGTTTCCCGACCCCCCCCACCCCAGCCAGCCCACCCGGCCCGGTCATCCGCTCACCCGGGGCGGCCACCAGAGCGCCAAGCAGGCCGAGGAGCAGCAGCGCGAGGGCGGCCCAGCGCGCCATGGTGCGCGCGGTGCCACGGAGGGACAGTCCCCAGAGCGGTGCGCGCGGGCCGCGGCAGCGGGACGAACCCCTCCGCCACCCGGGCGGGGCGGAGCCGGGGGTGGGGGTGGAGGTTGGTTGGGGAGGTGCGGCCCCGCCCCGCCCGGCCTCCCGGAGCTCAGATCGCGCGGGAGCGCGGGACCTGGGTCCCCCCGGCGGGCGGCGCAAACGGCGAGCAGGGGAAACCCCCTCCGTTTGCCGGAAAGCGCAGGCCGCCCTCCCCACTCGCCACCGACGGGTCCCCCAGGGCGGCGCCAACGGGGAGCAAAGTGAAACCCCCGACATTCTCGGGAAAGTATGGGCCCCCCTTCTCTGTACAGACCCCCTAACTGGACCCCCAAACGGCCCCTACCTGTACGGAAGTCAAACCGCTTCCCTTCCCGGAAAGCTGCGGGCCCCCTCCCAGCCAGCCCCTGGAAACCCCTCGCCGCCTCTAGCGGGAGATGCAGTGAAACTCTTCCCCGTCGCCAGAAAAGTTGGGGCCCCCTCCCCGCTGCTAAGCGGGCGCTCTCGAGGCGGAGCGAAATGAAATTCCCTCTCTGCTCAGAACAGTGCGGGACTCCAGCCCCCCGGGCAGCACCCCCCACCCAAGGTGCGCTCTGGGGTAGCAGAGCCGGGCGCGCGCAGCGGGGAGGGGTGGCGGGGGTGGCGCTTTGAGGCTGGCGCACCCCTCTGCACCCCACCGAGGGCGGACCTCCCCTCTGCACCCCACCGAGGAATTTCCCTTCCCGGGGCAGCTTCTCCCTGCAGGCCCCGGGACCACGGTGGGGGCCAGTGCGCACTCTGGTCACAGTGGGGACACCAGGAACACACCTCCCACCCCTATCCGGGCGCCAGGCCCCCTTGCTTCTGGTCCATGCGTGACGCGCCCCACAATGGGCTCTGATTCTAGACCGGCACCCCCACCCCAGGCCGCAGCTGCCGGGCAGCTGACCGTTGCCCCCGCGACTACACTATTTTTTGTGTTAACATATTAGCCTGAAATTCTATGCCTTTCCCTCCAGGGTAGTGGAACAGCGTTACAGGCTGATAACTATTCCTGAATATCCCTGCACCCCAGCGCCCCCCTCAGCCATCTGATTGATGTCTGTCTTACTCAGACAGCAGTGTGAGCACGCACACCTGAACGCAGAAAAAAAGTTTTTCCTTTTCTTGGCCGACAAAAACCAAGCAGCACGACCGTGCTTTAAAAAGCACGAGGATAAATTGCAGCCGTTTTTCATGGAAACACTGTCTTGGAAGGGCTTGCTCTTGTGGGCCACCTGGGTTGACTGCTCAGTTGGAGGCCCTTCCCCTATATGTTTCCCTCCCTCTGATTCTCTGCCAGTGAGCACTTTCTTTACCCCTGGCTGCAGTCTTGGGTTGGGGCCCATAGAATGCGTGGACCCCAGGTGAGGGCAAACAGGACGCCCTCAGGGGCTCCTCTTGTGGGGCAAGGGGATGATGGAGTTGCTGCAGCCACTTTGGCACGATGAGGTAAGTCAGCCTAGGATGAAGCAGAAAGCCTGGAAACCAGGGGCTTCATGCCAACCCAAAACTCCAGAGCCTTCTCCCTCCCTGTGAATTCCTCAGTTCCTTTCTATTAGCTCAAAAATAAAGGCCGTTCCTGGCTCCTCTCCAGCCTCTGCCAGTTGGTCCGCACTGCAGCTGAACCTTCCCTGCCCCAGCCGTCTGTAATATTCCAGAAGAGTCTGGAGTCTGGGTGCATTTCATCAGGGAGGGCACAGGTTGCTATCATCAGCCATAATAACTGTGCTTCATTGCTCTCTGGATGCCAGGGTTTGAGGCTTGTTATTTATGTTCACACAGAGAGGCATTTGGAAGACTTCTGTTCCTAATTCATTTAGATGCCTTCTGGCCTTTTTTCTTTCTTTTTTTTTTAAATGCTACCTTCCCTTGGCTCAAAATACTAATTTCCATAATATTCTGCAGACACTTCAAAACCGGCTTCAAGGACCTCTAACTTCCAGAATGAAAATTAAATTAATTTGCGGAAGCCTCCTGTGTCCTATCCAAACGCCATAGGAAGTGTCTTTTAAGGCTGTGCGGGAGGCTGAGGGAGGGTGTCCAACTCCGTGCTGGGGGGCGGGGGTTCTTGCTTCTGAGTGTTTTACCAGTGCGACCTCAGGAAATGACCCAAGTCTGGCCATTTTCGATGGCCCCAAGTGGTAATTTTGTATGATTCTGCATAACCTCTTGGTCACCCCCAGTCTGTGGCTGGGACCCTCACTCTCTCTTCAGTTTTTAAGGATTAATTCACCCGATTTTGGACTATTGATACCAAGCTCTGCAAACTGCTTATATGTGTATACTCCATGCACAGACAGCATATGAATATATTGTTTCTGCATGCGTGCTCGTGTACACACGCACACACACACACATGCACCATTGCAGACTGGACAGATGGGTGGTTGGATGAATGGATGGATAGATGGATGGATGAGTGGATAGAAAGATGGGTGGGTGAATGATTGAATTGACAGATGGTGGAGTGGATGGATGGATGGATAGATGAATGAATGGATGGATGGGCAGATGTTTGAGTGGATGAATGGATGGACAGATGGGTGGTTGGATGAATGGATGGATGGATGGATGGATAGATGAGTGGGTAGATGGATAGATGGATAGAAGGATGGATGGATACATGGATGGATGAGTGGATAGAAAGATGGGTGAGTGAATGAATGAATTGACAGATGGTGGAGAAGATGGATGAATGGATGAATGAATGGATGGATGGATGGACAGATGGTTGAGTGGAAGAATGGATGGACAGATGGGTGGGTGGATGAATGGATTGACAGGTGGTGGAGTGGTTGGATGAGTGGATGAATGAGTGGATGGACAGATGGTTGAGTGGATGGATGGACAGATGGATGGATCAATGAATGGACGGACTGATGGTGGCGTGGATGGATTGATGGATGGATGGATGGATGGATGAGTGGGTAGATGGATAGATGGATAGAAGAATGGATGGATACATGGATGGATGAGTGGATAGAAAGTTGGGTGGGTGAATAAATGAATTGACAGATGGTGGAGAAGATGGATGAATGGATGAATGAATGGATGGATGGATGGACAGATGGTTGAGTGGATGAATGGATTGACAGGTGGGTGGGTAGATGAATGGATGGATGGACAGATGGTTGAGTGGAAGAATGGATGGACAGATGGGTGGGTGGATGAATGGATTAACAGGTGGTGGAGTGGTTGGATGGGTGGATGAATGAGTGGATGGACAGATGGTTGAGTGGATGGATGGACAGATGGATGGATCAATGAGTGGACTGACAGATGGTGGAGTGGTTGGATGGATGGATGGGTGGATGAAGGGGCGGGTGTGTGGGTAAGTGTGGTGGATAAATGGATGAACAAACAAGTCTCTTACTTGACATTTTGTATTGCCTTATTAATATAATTCCCCACGTGTACACACATTGGGAAACATTGAACTCACGAACCCACCTCTGCTGCTGAGGAGGTGGCCCAGGGCCATAGAACTCCCCGGCGATGGGCTCGGATTAAACCAAGAGCTCCGTGACTCTGCGTTCAGGCCGTGTGTCCCACGTTCCCTCCTGACCGTCTCCAAACCACTGGCATTTTCCTCAGAGCGTTTGCAGCAGCCACCGATAAAGAGAAATTCAGTCCTAGGCTCGGAAATTTGCAATCCAATAAATAAAAGTTCCCTGTAGGGGGAAAAAAAAAAGTGTGTTGTTGCCCATAGTTGATATGTTGGCAACTTCATGGGTTTTTCCCATCAAGGGTCCAAATCATTTTTAAAATGGCAATTTACTTAATTTGACCAAATGGATGTGTGGGCTTTATGTGTATGTCTTTTATTTTCCTTGTAACTGTAACAGAGGTTGAATCTTCTGCAGAAATTAAGACGCAGGGAAGCTGCATATGATATACAAACAGCTACTTTGTTGATAGAGCTAACCCTTCATCTGGCTCAGAGTCAAGACAGAGTCCACTTCCCAGAATCCTGCATTTGAAACCTGAATCCTGTCTGCCTCTAAGTCTGCTGAGATGGACAGACAACCTTGTGGGTGAGCACTACGTGGGCCATCAGGACTGGCTCCAGGACCTGAGGTTGCATCTCGATGGTGATACGGGTCGGCCGAGACGCTCATGGTGTTGAATGAGAACGGCCCGTCCCAGGGTGTCCCAAAACACAGAGCGTGGTGGAAGAGCTCTTTCAATGCGTGCCTGTTAATGTGTGTTTATCCGAGTCGCCCAGGAGGCAGAGATCCATTTCAACTTTGCTTTTAATACCTCAGTACCTGGCTGAGAGCCCGACATACTCTCTACACACTTGGGAACCTTAACTGCTCCACTGAATGTATGCGGAGCAAAAGTGAGCTTGCCCTAAAAGTCTAAGCAATAACAAAGCTCTTAATTTTCTTTTCTTTTGCCTAAACACACACACACACACACACACACACACACACACATTATACATGTATATGTGTGAAAATGGCCCATGGCAAAAGTTAACATACATATGAATTATAAAAAGTGCAATTGTTTCAATTACTGTGTGTAACAAACTACCCCAAAACTCAGTGTTTTCAAAGAGCCACTGCACAAGTTTTGCTCCTAAACCTGCACTGTGGACGGGGCTCAGCCGGATGTCTCTTGCGCTTTGTCAGAAGGCTGGGGCTGAAGTCACTGAAGTCTTGAAGTCTTGTCCATTCACATTTCTGATAGTTGAGACTGACTCTTGACTGAGACCTAGATCAGGCATATAATTTATGGGAACCACTGCAGAATGAAAGTATGGGGTCCCTTGCCCAAACTTTATTAAGAATTTCAAGATGGCAGCATCAGAGTATTAAACCAAGTGAGGGGTCCCCTTCTGAGCACTAGTCCAGCTGCCCAGGTTGTGGACTCACGAAATCTGCCATACCGGATTGGTTTGGCGAGACCATATGCAGAACACCTACACGTGGGCCTTCTGTGCGCACGACTTGGGTTTCCTCACAGCAAGGTGGCTGGATCTCAAAGAAGTGTGTCGAAAGGAGAGAGGGATAATCAGGTGGAAGTCATAATAGCTTTATATCCTAGCTTCCAAACCACATGGCATCCCTTCTGCAGGAGGTTGTTCACTAAAGCAATCAGAGATACTGGCCCAATTTCAAAGGATGAAGAATTAGACACCCCCTCTTGAAGAGGAATGCCGAGGCTTTGGAAGAGGCTGTGGGAAAGACACATCACTATGACCATTTTTGGAAAATATAATCTATTCTAACTACGATATATGCATTATAGCTACAGAGCTGGCTAAAACATATTTAATCAGCCTAACACAAAACCATGTGAAAATTACATTGCTTTATCCAGTAAATATTTATTTAGTCAAGATATGATCCCAGTCGCTGAGCATGCAAACCTGAGTAAGTTCCTTTTCCTCTCATCAAATAGCCAAATGGGTCCATCGAGGGTTAGCAAAACATTGATATTTTTACACCATGTGATGTGTTCTTCTGATGATGAGCACAGACAGCTGTGGGAGGGAAGAGGAGAAATGAGAAGACCGTGTTGGATGATTCAGGAATGTTTCACTACAAAGATTGCATTTCAGCTGGGTCTCGTAGAACACGTAGGAGTTTTCCAGACCGAGAATGTGCAGAGATGCGTTCCCGGGTATGAGCAGGATACTCTGCGTGAGCAAAGACTCAGAGGCGGGAAGACACCCATGATGTACATGAGTAGGAAGAGGTTCGGGAGGGGACACTGGGTAGGTAACCTGGGACCAGACGGAGACAAAGCTTGCATGCCTTACCAAGTAGAGCCCACGTAATGTCAAAGGCCACGGGGGACCCCAGAAAGAATTTAAGGTGGACCGCAGCAGGTGGAGATCAAGTTCAGGAAGGCGGCTCTGAAGGCAGAACTCAGTGTGGTGTGGTGGTCAGTTTTCTGTGTTAACTTCACCGGGCTGGGGGTTCCCCGATAGCTGGTAACACATAATTTCTGAGCGTGTCCATGAAAGCATCAGAAGAGACCCCCATTTGAATAAGTAGACGGAGTAGAGCAGATTGTTCTCACCAACGTGGGTGAGCATCATAGCCTCCAATGACAGCCTGAAAACAACAGAGCGGTGGACAAAAAGAAAGTTGCCACCTCTACTGGGCTGAGACATGCACCTTCTCCTGCCCTCAGACATCGGCTTTCTCCCGGGTCTCCACCTTGCACATACAGACTGTCAAACTTCTCAGCCTGTATAATCGTACGAGCCAATCTCTCATAATCAGTCTTCTTGCAAATGGCCTGTTGTTTCTGATTTTCTGGGGAACCCTGACGAATACACATAGCCACTTGGAGGCCAAGAGGAACACGGCAAAATCTGTGGGGTGTCTGTGTTTGTCCGGAGAGCCCCCGACAGTGCTAAGCACAGAAGTGGTTGTCGGGATGGACGGAAGGGCACTAATTACCAAGACTTCTGGAAGGGGAGAGTTTATTATTATTAATATTATTGTTCAGATCAGGGTTATTCATAAGCAAATCAAAGAGTGTGAGATCATTAAAAATCGTGCATTTGTTTCTCCCACTTTTCGGTATTTTAGAATATTTTTCTTCTTGTCCCAGAAAATAAAATTCCCAGACAGCACCGCCGGTTCTTCTAGATTTTTTTTAGAACTTGCCAAAGCAGTGAGGCAGGGCTTGGTGCGTGTCCCAGCTAGGATACTGGCCGGTTAGGACCAGGAGGACAGTGCTGGTTGGAAGATCCTTCTACGTCCTAAGTCGTAAGTCAGCCGCGAGAGCAGGCGTTCCGCCGTGGTGTGCCTCGTGGGCAGGAGTTTAGCAAGAGTCTCAGGAGACATAGTAAAACTCCCCCCAACCAGCAAAGGTTTCCCTCTGAGGGTTCAGGAGTGTGACGACCCTCCCACACCATCTGTGGTCTCAGACACACGGCCTGACGCTTGTGTAGCCCCTTGCCTGTCTCTGGAGTACCCCAAAATTGGCATTAAACAACACCTAATCCATTATTCCGAAGCTCCCGTTTGGGAGGATTCACGGATCCGTGTGTCACTGTCTGTCTTGCTTTATAAACTCTGAAGGGTGACGCTTATGCCAGACAGAGCTGATGTCGCCCCCGACGTTGGGGCCGTCCCCTGCGAGGTTGGATGGCGGCGTTTTCAGGCACTGGGTGTGTTTTAGAGCTCCCCGTACGTGGTCAAGACTGTTTGCACAGTGGCCACGGAAAGTTCCCTCCCTGTGCCGTCTTTGCTGAACGGGTACGATCATGTATCTGCTCCTGAAATGTGCACCGGGGCCGTCCCTCGCTGTGGCCGGTGGAATACGGTGGACATAATGTGAAAGTTGCTGGGCTTGTGCGTTTGGAGTCTGTTTGCACTCAGGCTCCCATCTTGGAAACCTGCCTGAGCGCCGTGTGCATGTGCCTGGACCATCCGTCTAGAGGCCGAGAGATCACTGGAGCCCAGCCAAGCTGTCCCTGCTTACTCATCCAAACCAGCCCTTCCCCGGGCGCCCGGCCGCTGACCACTGACTCATGATTGAGTCCATCTGACAGCAGAGCTGCCTTGCCCAGCCAAGCCCGGATAGCCGAGCCGCACGGTCATCAGTGAACTGATGGGTTATTGTTTTAAACCGCTGTGTTTTGAGGTGGTTTCTTATCCAGATCAAACTGGAAGCCATCCTTTTAAGTGAACTAAAAAAACCGGTGGCTCACGCCTGTAATCCCAGCACTCTGGGAGGCCGAGGCAGGCGGATCGTTTGAGCTCAGGAGTTCGAGAGCAGCCTGAACAAGAGCGAGACCCCGTCTCTACTAAAAATAGAAAGAAATTAATTGGACAACTAAAAATATATATAGAAAAAATTAGCTGGGCATGGTGGCACATGCCTGTAGTCCCAGCTACTCAGAAGGCTGAGGCAGGAGGATCGCTTGAGCCCAGGAGTCTGAGGTTGCTGTGAGCTAGGCTGACGCCACGGCACTCACTCTAGCCTGGGTAACAAAGTGAGACTCTATCTCAAAAAAAAAAAAAAAAAAAACTGCCTAGAATATGTTAACATGCAGTGCAGAATTAATCTTTTTTAAAAGGCGTTTGGTTCAAATGTTTATAGCAGCACAATTCACAGTTGCAAAGATGTGGAAATAACCCAAGAGCCCATCAATGCATGAGTGGATTAATAAAATGTGATCTATGTACACCATGAAGTTCTACTCAGCCACAAAAAACAGTGATGAACTAGCACCTCTTGTATCATCCTGGATGGAGCTGGAGCCCATTCTACTAAGTGAAGGATCCCAAGAATGGAAAAACAAGCACCACATGGACTCACCATCAAATTGGTACTAACTGATCAACATTTATGTGCACATATAGTAGCAACATTCATCGGGTGTCAGGCAGATGGGAGGAGGGGGTGGGTAAATTCACACCTAACGGGTACGATGCACACTGTCTGGGGGATGGGCACACTTACAACTTTGACTCAAATGGCACAAAACCAATTCACGTCCCCAAAACCTTTGTACCCCTGTAATATTCTGAAATTTAAAAAAGGAAAAAAGAAAAAGAGAAAGGAAATTATGATAACAAGCGTGAGATGCTGTTTGATGTCAGATGAAAACCTTCTGTGTCGACCTAACTATTCTACTGATTTCCTTCTGTACTTACATGTTGAAACTTTTATTGTCTTTGCCTGGGTGTTACATTGACCCTCTTCAGTCCCCGTGCTTTCTGACAAGAGTCAACACAAGTCCTAGCTCTTCCCTGAAACTCTCCTGAGAAGCCCAGTGTTATAGGATTATTTCACCTTTGTTTCTGTGAGTCATTGACATGTGGTGTATAAACCTGTGTAGGTGAGTTACCTTTTCCTTCATGTATCTTTGGTCTTCATGGACATCACGCCTTATATGCCCTTATGTTTATATAACAAGGATGCCGTCTTGCATACTTTATTTCATAATCTGTGCTTTGATACGTATTTCTCAATACTTGACAAGAAAAAAAGAAAAAGTAGACAGGTGTATACATTGCCCAAAGCCTCACTTCTCCTTCCGAAAACAGACCTTAAATGAGAATTTATGAAGTCCTGAAGGCTCCTCTCGGGACCCCACGGAGCACAAAATAAAGCCATCCTCAAGGAGTCTGCAGTCGTCTCTATGCGTTTGGAGAAAGGGAAGTACACACACATGCTCAGATCATCACCGTGAACCGTCTCTGTGGCTTTTATTTCCATATTTCATCATCTTCTGGAGGAGGCCGGCATGAAACCGACTGTGCCGTGGTTTGTTTTAAATCTTCTTCCAAGACTTAGAAAGCACCCCAAGTTGGTGTTGGTTCGTCACACCTGTGCAGTCAGGAGCAACAGGACGCAGTGAGTAGCTGCTTGGATGATAAACCGTGTATTTCCTTTCTTCTGTTATACGAGCGCCTTAAACTTGCTCAGTGTAGAACCAACACATTCCCAATGCACTGCACACCCTCTACCCATCCTCTTCCTCTCAGGGGGACGTCATCACCATCGCTGGCATAAAAAACAAGGAAGCAAAGCCGAGGCAAGTGACTCGTAAATTGAAATAGAAAGAGGTTGACTTTGAACTTGTATCTTCCACTCTGGGTCCAGATCACTGACACCCGGACACCCTACTTGCATGTTCTGCTCATGCACAAGTAAATAAACAGCAATTCAATCAATGCACGTGTGTCCATCCCTTCAGTCTCTTGATGGACTCTAATAGACGATTAACCCTAATTTCAAAGAAGCTAGGAGGTTTTGCAACCGAACTCAGTAAAAGTTCCTGTGCACGGAGTCCGGCGATGTCTGCTTTGCAGATGAAGACGGGATACTTTTTGGTTCCAGACTCGGTGATTTCAGAATTCCCAAAGGAATTTTAGATTTCGAAATGTAGCAAGGAACGTAGCAAGAAATGTAAGGTGCGCTCATTTTCCAAACTGTTTCCAGTATGATTTTTACAAATTGCGATTTTTTTTTTTACTTTTCATTTTTAAATAATTATGGACTCCCTGGAAGTTGCACGAATGCAAGATCAGTACCTAGAGACCCAGATACCATTAATTCACCTTTATTTTACATCAGAAGTCCACAATTTGTGGTGAGTTGTTTCATTATATATTACAATGTATATATTTCATTATATATTA
>CAUYSK010024334.1:0-55119 GCA_963575035.1 Avahi laniger
GGAGACGTACTTGGCACGGTAAGCAAAGAGGCCTCCACGCAGGGCAGGCGCAGAAACCAGGTACCCGCCCAGCCCAGGGCAGGTTCTAGAGGAGGCAAGAAGGATGCAGCAGCCGGGGCGGGGAAGGGAGGAGTGGGCGCCGGGGGAGGGGACACCATGGGCAAAGGCCAGGGGGAAAAGGGATTCAGTCAAATCAGTTCAAAGGGCAGTCAAAGGCCGGGCGTGGTGGCTCACGCCTGTAATCCTAGCACTCTGGGAGGCTGAGGCGGGCAGATTGTTTGAGCTCAGGAGTTTGAGACCAGCCTGAGCAAGAGCGAGACCCCGTCTCTACTAAAAAAAAAAAACAGAAAGAAATGATCTGGACAACTAAAAATATATGGAAAAAATTAGCCGGGCATGGTGGCGCATGCCTGTAGTCCCAGCTACTCAGGAGGCTGAGGCAGAAGGATCGCTTGAGCCCAGGAGTTTGAGGTTGCTGTGAGCTAGGCTGACGCCACGGGACTCACTCCAGCCTGGGCAAAAGAGTGAGACTGTCTCAAAAAAAAAATTTATAAAAAAAAAAGGGCAGTCAAAGAGGGCAAGGACAGAAGGCCCAGAAGAAGTGGCAGAGGCAGAGCCCGAGGGTGGGGCTGCCATGCTGAGGAGCTCGGATGTCAAGACGTCGGGATGGCATGTCTGGGATGTCATGAGGAGCCATCCCATGGGGGGCAAGTGAGGGGCTCGAGCAGAGGCGCCGATGTCTTCATCAGATCCTTACTACACTGTCAGGCTGGAGGTGCTAGCCCCATTTTATGCAATGTAGAAAGAAATCGAGGCTCCCAGAGATTAAGCCAGGTAGGTCTAGAGGCAGAGGCAGAATCTGGCCCAGGCTCTCACCCTGCAAGGTCCCCATAGGACTCGTCCTACTCCAGGGAGTTGTGGGACAGGTGGCAAAGGACAGGTCACCAGGCTGGATCCTGAGTTCAAGTCCTGTCCCTCCATTCATTACAGTGTGGCTTAAGGAAAGTTGCTTTTCCTCGCTGAGTGCAGACACCTCACCCTGGCTTGGGCGGCTCTGGGAGTGTCCAAGAGATGAATGAGGAGGGGCTTGGGGAAGTGACATGCAGGACAACAGGAGCAGCCTGGAGACGGAAGCATTGCTACAGTCATTGTTATCATTCTGTGGGATGACGGGATGTGGCTGCCCCGGGCAGGCAGAGCTGGAGAAAGAGCGACCTTTCGATTAGCTTCCTGCGTCACCACCCTGCCACCCCCAGCAGAGCTGCGTGTTCTCCCATCGTCTCCTCCCAATGCAGTCAGCGCTTTAATGAAAATGAGTTCATCAGACTCTTCAGAGGCGCAGCCAACAAAGGAAGCAAAAACCGCAATTACCTTCTGGGGACAGAGCCTAGAGATTTGGAAGTTTCCAAGGAAGAAAAGCAAGTGTGGGTGGCACAGAAGGATTTAGCTGGGGGTTTGGAGAAAGGGAGACACTTTCCTCTCTGTGTGAGAGATGCTGGCAGACATGCAGATGGATTTCTGAGGGGGGCATGGGATTTCTAGGGTGGGCATTCCATATTCCAGCTCCCGGTGGAGGTCCGGGGACTGGGCTGGGATGCCAGGGAGAAGCAGGCTGCTATCTTCCCCACCAGAGAGATGAGGTGGCTGGGTTTGAAATGACTCTCTCTTTTGTCTACTTGGGAAACAGGGGCCTTATTTGGGTTAGAATTGTCCAGGCCTGGCCCCTTGGTAGAGTATCTTTTCTGTCCTCTGCTCACCTGCTCCCAACCAGTCAGCTCTGGGGGCCACAGAGCCTGCCTGGACCCCTCCAGCCCTCTGCACCCCAGCCCAGCCTCACAGCCGAGCTGTGTGCTCCTGGTGGAGTAGGCCAGTGCTTGTCAATGGAAACAGGGCACAAGACATGTACACAATTTCAAATCTTCTAGCAGCCACGTTAAAAAAAGTAAAAAGAAACCTATTAAATTGATTTTTATAGTATTTCATTTAGCCTAGTATATCCAAAGTATTGTTATTCAACATGTAATCAATATTGAAAATCATACGTTTTTTATGCTAAGTCTTCCAAGTCCCGTGTGTATTTTATACTTACCTCTCAATGTGGATGAGCCATATTGCAAGGGCGGATGTGGCCAGTGGACACATCGTGTGCAAACGTTGTCTGCATTGTGCGTTAGTGGTGGGTGGAGGCCTCGGTTCCATTTATTGACTTGGTGCATTTCCCTCCGGTGGAACTGAGGCCCAGGAGGGCATGTTCACCCTCCCAAGGAGCGTGGCACAGGGCCTGGTTCTTGGTAGGAGCTTTGAAATTGTTTTGGAGTGAACGAATGATTGCGGTGAGAGTCCCTCTGCCCTCAAAGTAAGAAATGATTCTGGGAGACGTGAGCTTCTAATTCTCTGGGCATCCTGCTCCACGGTCCCTTTTCTTTCCTAAGCTGCGGGAACCCAGCACCAGTGAAGAAACCGTGGGACCAAAGGCGAGCTTCTGTCCATCTGACAGTTGCTCCCTTTAAATACCAGCCCGATGGATGTGCGCAGGCAAAGGAAAACAGATGAGGCCATCGAGGGGGACAGAGGGAGACGCTTTGCTTTCTACATCCTTCTACTTACTTTTGTCCACTCATTTATTCAACCATAAATGCTTATTAGCTCATGAGTTTGTTCATTCATGAAGCATTCCCAGAGCCCTCCGTTTAAGCCGGGCGTCTGCTAGATGCTGGTGTGTTTGGTGGGTAAACTAGAAACCGTCCCACCTCATACTCTGTAATCCTCTGATGCAGTTCTTCCAGCAGAACATTTGTTAAAACTACAGCACACATAAGCGCACGAGCAATCCCTGTACACGACACCCGCCCTTCCCCCACACACTCCAGCTAACCTTGCTTCTCTCCTCCCTCCCGCCGAGTGCCTGCTCAATGCCAAGTGCAGCACTAGGCACTGTCGCCATCATCTCTTCAACACTCCACTTTTACAGATGAAGAAGCTCTGGCTCAGAAAGGCTAAGTCACTTGTTTGGTGTCATCAGCTATCGGGGCAGAGCCAAGATGCAAACCCGAATTTTCAGCCTCCCAACACAAGCAGCTGTTGGCCACACTTCAGGTCCCTGTCACAGCTGTTGAAACTGTTTGCAGCTCTGGCCACCCCTTCCAGGCACACGGGGCCCACATAGCACACAGTAGGTGCTCAGAAAACATGTACTGAATAAATGAATTAAAGAACGAATGGATGGATGGATTAAACAATTCTCCATCCCTTTATAATTATGTTTATTTTCGCACTGGTCTGACTAAAATACAGGAACCATAGCATGAAAGGCAGAAGGGCTTTGGAATCATCCGGGTCTGGATTCAAACCCTGGCTTTGTCCATATTTGCTGAGTAACCTGAGCAAGGTTAACCTCTCTGAGCCTGTTGTTTGTGGTTTAGAGGCGACGTATGTGAGATACGATGCCTGTGTGTGGTGCAGTGTTAGGAGCTCAGGAAATTGAGTACCAATTGAATTGAATTGAATTACAGTTTCATAGCAGAGTGCTAGGGAGCCCCAGAGAGGAGAAGGTTTAATTTGGGTTGGGAGAAAGATGCCAGGGCATTAAACTCACCTGGGAACCGTGTAGAATCCAGATTGCACAGCCCCCTTCCAGAGAATCTGGTTCCGGAAGAATCTGCATTTTAACGAGGTCCCCTGTGGTCCAGTTACGAGCAGTCCAGGGGTCACATCTGTCCTTGGGGGTTCCTGTAGTGAATGGTCAGAAAATACGTGTTTTACCGAGTGAGTGGACAGAGGAGGGAGCACTGGGGCCAGGCCTCAAAGACATAGGGTTTTCTGTTTGTTTTGCTGCCCTGCAGGCCCCAAATTTTCCAGCCTGTTAAAAAGGGGTGGGTCCTGGGCCGCGTCCAGCCCCATGACATGCCTTGAATAATTTATCAAGTCTCTCAGTGAGATGCTCATGAAATCTTAAACCCTTTCAAGGCTCCCCAGGAAGAACAGGCATTCACCCGAGGTCTTTGTGCCCCCCCTTCTCCATCTGTGTCCCAGATGAGGCGAGGTGACAAGGTCATGCCCCCCTGCTGTGGCCTTCAGGCCAAGAGCCTTTAAGGAACAGAATGTTCCTTCTCACTGGGTCTCAAGTTCTCCGCACACTTGAATTACGTATCTAGTACTTGGCAAAACAACAGGCTGGAGACTGTTCCCGGAACCCGAAGTCACATCCCCTCACGCCATGCCCACGCCACACTGCCAGGACCGAGACCACGTAGGTGGCTGTGACCTGAGTCCCAGCTCCAGGGCACTTTCCTCTTGCCTCCAGCCCTCACCAGGTGTGTGTGGCCCGGTTAAGTCACCTGCTCCTGGCCCCAGGTGGGGATAGTCAGACCTCCGGCCTGACCGCTGTGAGCACGACTGGAGAGAAAACCGACGAGGCAGGCAGCGCAGGGCCTCGTGCACATCGAGGACTGTTACTCCTGACAGTTCTCCCTGCGCCCCTGTGTCCCCAGGGAGGTGACGCTGGCCCATAATAGTGCCACACATGCTGTGGGCAACATGGAGCCTCAAGGATTCACGGCGTTGACAGCAAGCAGTGAGCGAGTCTGCTCTGTGTCCGCAAGGAGACATGATCTGGCTCTCTCTAGGTTACTCACTAAAACCACGATCCTGAAAAATAGCCCGGGGAAAAGAACCACCAGAGCCTTGCGTTCTTGCCGTCCCCCGTAAGAATGTGCAGGGATGCGCAGGACCCACGGCAGAGTGCCTCCCCAGCAAGTAAATGATTTTAAAACGAAGGAATGCTAGGGGAAAATAAAGTAAGGTGCTGTGATAGAGAATGGTGGGTTACTTAAGCTCAGGTAATCAGGGAGGGCCTGCTGGAGGAGGTGGCTTTGGAAATGAAACCTGAACCATCAGAAGAAAGATCTAGAGAAAGAGAGTTCCAAGCAGGAGGAATAGCAAAGACTAATTCCAGAGGGGAAACACACTTCACTTTGTGTGCCCATGGGACAGAAAGAAGCCCCGCATGGCCAGAGCACAGTGAATGAGACAGTTGGTGGGCTGAGAATGGGGTGTAACGGAGAGAGAACACTGAGGATGACTCCTGGATCCTTTGTGAATTTGCCCAAAGACCCTTAGCAAAGGCACCCTTTCCTCTGGGCAGACACAGCCCTTCACCCGGGCACAGGGTTCGATGAGGGGGGCATGGCTGAATCTGAAGCCCTTCCCACCTCTCTGCCAGGCACCCCTGTGCAGTGCGCAGCCTCCAGAATTGTACGTGGAGGACCTGGGCAGCACTATTTTCTTCCTGTGATGGAGCCAAGTGGAAGGGGGAAATCATAGCTCAGTGCCGGCCACGTTAAATCTGAGATGCCATTAGCCACCCAGGAAAGCTTGCTGAGTAGACAGTTGAATGTACCCACACGAAGCTCAGGACAGGGTCTGGGTGTCCTCCACGGATCATGTTACCTGCCTGGGTGAGGTCACTCATGCAGAGCCTACAGAGAGGAGGAGGATCTTTCTAATGTGCACATCTGCCTGTGGGGTGCTTACCAGTCAGTGGGTGACAGCACAAGGTGCCAAGGAATCCGAATTTAAGGAGGCACCAACTGTCATGATCCAGCAAATGCAAGGTTGGCACCCGAGGGTGAGTGCCACCTTAAATTGTGTGTCTCCTTAAGTCTAGTCCCAGGCCGGGGTAATTGAGTGGAGACAGGAAGGTCACTACAACCAATGGTGCTGGTGGTCCAATTGGACATATCTTAGGGGGAGGAAAAAAAAAGAACTTCAACCTTTAGTCCACACCATATATAAAAACACAAATAGATCATAGCCCTAAGCATAAAATCTGTGACTATAAAACTTTTATGGAAAAAAAGAGAAAATCATCATGACTTTGAGGTAGGCAAAGATTTCTTAGGACACAAAAAACATGAATCATAAAAGAAAAAAAGATCAATTGGATTTTACCAAAACTAAGAACTTACATATATATTATATATACATGATGAATATTAGTCACCTACTTGCAATAGCACGGATGAACCCGGAGGACATTGCACTAAGTGAAATAAGCCAGACACAGAAAGAAAAATTCTGTACAATATCCCTTAATATGTGGAAACTAAACAAAAGAAAAAAATTTGTCATAGACTTTGCAATTAATAAAAAAAGAAATAAAATTTAAAAAAGAAAAATTGAGTACATAGAAACAGAGAGTAGAACAATTGTTACCAGGGATAGAAGGCGGAGATTGGAAGACGGAGGCTGAAGAATATAAAGTCTCAGCCATGTAGAATGAATGGGTCCAGAGATCTAATGCACAACATGAGGACGGCAGTTATTGACATTGCAGTGTATGCGGTAATTTGCCAAAAGAGTAGATTGTAGGTGCTCTTAACACAAAAAAAGGAAAGAAGGAAGGAGGGACGGAAGGAAGGAGACTATATGAGATGACGGATATGTTAATTTGCTTGACTATACTAATCATTTCACCATTATATATATATCGAGATAAATATATCAAAACATCATCTTGTAGACCTTAAATATATACAGTAAAAAAATCCAGAAACAGCAAAATAAATAAATAAAAACTTAAAACAGTTTTTTAAAAAAAAAAAAATGTCACAGAGAAAATATTGCGGTATATACATCTGACGTAGGACTTGTATTCAAAATACATAAAGAACTCAATACTAAAACTTAATGCTAAGCCAATGCTCAATACTAAAAAGACAGATTCAAGTTTTTAAAAAGAGACAAAAGATTTGAACAGACTGTTCACAGAAGAAAGTAAACGAAGGGCCACTAAGCACATGAATAGGTGCTGAGCATCACCAGTCATCAGGGAAATGCAAATCTAAACCAGAGTGAAATGCCACTTTACACCCACTAGGATGGCTACAAAAAAAACAGCAGTGAAAATACCAAGTGCTGGGGAGAATGTGAGGCAACTGGAATTCTCATGCGCTGTTGGTGGGAGCATAACACGTACAAACACTTTGTAAAACAGACTCGCAGTTTCTCATAGGCACATAACTAAGCAAACAAAATATCTATACAAGACTTACACACAAACGTTCATAAACATTTAGTCATAATAGCCAAAGACGTAGAAACAATCCAAACATCCATCCATTGGAGGATGGACAAACAAACTGTGGTCCATCCACACGTCAGAATAGGGCATAGCAGTAAAAATGGAGCTGCCCATAAAGACAATAATATGGGTGAGTCTCAGAAACATCATGCTGAACAAAGGAGTTATCCAGAGAAAGTACATTCTATAAGCTCCATTTATAGACACCTTACCAAAAAGGACACACGGATGGCAAGTAAGCACTTGAAAAGGTGTTCAACATCATTAGCCACGAGGAAAATACAAAGTAAAGCCACAATGAGATAGCATGACACACCTATCCGATTAGCTAGAGTAAAAAATAATGACAATGCTTGTATTCGTCAAAATTCTCCAGAGAAAGAGAACCAGTAGGATGTGTATAGATATATAAGAGGAGATTTGTTATGAAGAATTGGCTCATGTAATTATGGAGCCTGAGAAGTCCCATAATCTGCCATTTGCAAGCTGGAAACCCAGGACAGCCAGTGCTATAATTCAGTGCAAGTCCCCGGACAACCAGGAGAGCACATATTATATATAAATCCCAGTCCGAGAGCAGGACTAGTTAAGATGAGATGTCCCAGCTTAGGCAGGGAGGTAGTAAAATAAGGCAAATTCCTTCTTCCACTGCTTTTTTGTTCTGTTCAAGCCCTCACTAATTTCATGATATGCCCTCCTACTTTGGAGAGGACAATCTACTTTCCTGACTCCACCAATTCAAATGCTAACCTCATCCAAAAACACCGTCTCATACACACCCATAAATAATGTTTAATCTGGGCACTCAATTAAAGTTGACACATAAAATTAACTATTACAACACAAAATGCTGGCAAGGATGTGGAGAAACCACCCCTACGTTGCAGGTAGAATGTAAAATGGTACAGCCACCGTGGAAAGCAGTTGGGCAGTTTCTTTGAAAAGAAAAATGTAACTACCATAAGACCCAACAATGGAATTCCTGGACATTTATCCCAGAGAACTGAAGACATGTTCATGCAAAAACCTGTATATGAATGTTTATATCAGCTTTGTGTATAACAGCCAAAAGCTAGAGACAACCCAGATGTCCTTCAACAGGACATGGTTAAACAGACTGCGGTATATCCATAAATGGAATACTACCTGGCAATGAAAAGGAACGAACTACTGATACAGGCAACAAACTGGATGGATCTCCAGAGAACTATGCTAAGTGAAAAATGCCAATCCTCAAAGGGTATAAACTGCAAGACTCCATTTATGCAACATTCTGGAAATGACAAAATTATTGAAATGGAGAGCAGGTTAGTGGTTGTCTTGGCTAAAGAGTGGTTGGGGCAGGAGGGAAGTAGGCCTGGCTGTAAAAGAGCAAACTGAGGGCTCCTTGGGGTGACGAATTTAAACATCCTGTATCTTTGCCATGTCAATGCCAACATCCTGGTGCTGATATTGTGGAATTTTGCAAGATGTTACCATTGGGAGAAACTAGGTAGAATGTACATGAGATACAAGAGATCTCTGTATTATTTCTTACAACTGCACGCGAATCTACAATCAACTCAAAATAAAAATTTTCATTGAAAATCACCATGAAATACTTCAGCAAAAGATTTGCAAGATCTTAATATTAAAATATTAAAGAAGAGCTAAGTATGTAAAGAGACATACTTTGTCCTTAAAGAGAAATATTTTTTATCTTTAAGATGTCAATTTTCCACAAAAAGAATTAACATAATTGGGTACAAGTCCAGGTTATTTCGGGGAGCTGACAAGGTAATTCTAAAATGTATCCAGGAGAGCAAAGAGGCAAGAGTAAGTAGCAAGGAAATTTCTAAAAAAGAACAGTGAGGAAACTTGCCCTACCGTAGATCAACTAGTATGAAGCTATAGTATCTAAATCATAATAGCATTAGGGTTGGGACAGATGAACAACCAATGGAACAGAACAACCTAGAAACAGACCCATACCTAGATGGCCCCTGACAAATTTGGTGTTGCAGATCAACAGGAAAGAGCTAGTCTGCCCAATAAGGGCCTGAGATAACCGAATGGGGGAAATAAAATTGCTTTCTTACCCCACAATAAAAAAAAATCAGTTATGAAAGAGCTGAAATATGAAAAGAAACAATGTTTTAATTTTTACTAAAAAACCATAGGAGAGTATCCTTATGTTCTCAAGTTGGGAAATGATTTCTTAAACAAGGACTAACTGCAAAGGAAAATAGCAATAAATTTTGGCCAAATTAAAATTAAGAACTTCTGTTCATCAAAATATATAACAGAGTGAAATAAAATGTAGAAATTAAAGAAGATATCTAAACACCCATAACCAACAAGATTAGTATCTAAAATACACAGACACTTTTACAAAAAGTCAGTAAGAAAAAAATCAACAACTGAATTTTTAAAAAGAGCACAAAAGACCTTGTGACAGGCATTTCTCATCAAAGGAAATGGGACTGATCAACAGATGTATAAAAGATGTTTAATGTCATCAGTAATTATAGAAATAAGGATTAAATTCAAATGAAACACATTTTATCATATTTGCAAAAATTTTAAAATCTAACGATACAAAGTGTTGGTGAAAATGTAGAGCAATAAGAACTCCTGCATACTCTAGGTAGGACAGTAAAATGGATAAAACCTCCTTGGAAATAGGAAATTAGAAAGCAATGAGCATCATTTGGTGAAAACGCAGATGAGCTGCCCACACGGCCCTACAGGTCCATCCCTAGTGTATTCCCTGAGAGCCCCTTGCACCTGTGCATTGGGAGACACGTTTGAGAATGTTCCCAGCTGCAGTGTTTGCTGCAGCAGAAAGCCTGGAGATGATGAAAATCACCACCAAAGGCCTAGTGCATCGATACACATACGATACAGACATGCACACGGGATATTATACAGCAGTGGAAAACAACAGACATCAGCTGCACAAACCATGCTGAATGAAAAAGGGGAGGGGAAGTCACCAAACAGCAATTTTATTTTATAAAGACTTGAAACAGGCAACCTGTAAAGGCAAAACTCTAAAGAAAAGCAAGAGAACAATTAACATGACAACTTAGGATGGAGGTGACCCTGGAGAGGGAGCGGGGAAGAGATGCCTTTGGAGAGACAGATACCCACCAGGACTTGAAGACTGTTGCTCATTGTTCTAGTTCTTAAACTGTGAGGGGCTTTATTATTCTTTAAATTGTACGTACACGACATACATGTCCTTCTGTACAGATGAGACTTCGAGATAAAAGTACATGATATTTTTACAGGAAACAAGGGGCTGTGGAAGGTCCTGAGCAGGCTGATGGGCCACCAGACACAGGAGGAATGGGACCAAGGGAGGCCGCTCTTGCCGTGGGCTGTTTGGGCAGGCACGCGGGCCAGGCTGGGGGGTGGCAGGGTGATGGGTGTGGAGGCACAGGACTGGCTGAGGCCAGGGGACTGGAAGGTTTCGAGACCAGGAAGGAAGGGCGGAGGCAAGCAAGGTGAGAAAGGAGAAAGGCGGGAAGAGAGAAGCGAGGAAGAAAAAAGAGCAAACGAGAGAAAGAAAGAAGGGGTCAGAGAGGAGAGAGAAAGAAAGGGAGAAGAAAAAAATCCAGGGGAGACAGGACATCTTGAAAGCCCTCTGTGGCCAGTGAGGTCCTGGTCCCAGTGCCACAGCCCCTGCTGGGCCCCCAGCTGCTGGGTGACCTTGAATAAACTCTTCCATCTCTGTGCCACAGCTTCCTTGCCCGTGACAAAGTCTGGGAGTCCTGGGCTGCCATAGGCTTCTTTGGGCATCTCTGCTGTTCTCATTTTAGCTACATCTGCATGGTTTTGGATACTTGTTTGAGGTAAGAGAAAGTCATAACAGAGCCACAGAGTACCAGTTGTGCAAGTTGTGCACTGTGCAATCCTAGAAGAGGACATTCACAAGGTAGTCTCCATTATATCACTAGCCATGTTAGTGTTCATATTTATTGAGGACACCCATGTGCTGTACACGTTATCTCATTTAATTCTTAGGTTTTGTTACCCTTATTTTACATAATAAGAAATCTAGGCTCAAAGAGACACTACCTTGCACAACAAAGTAGAGCTAGGATTTAAACCCCGTTCTGCCCAGTTCCAGAGCCGGGAGCACCCTGACTCTGGGAGTAGAGTTGGCATGGAAAGCCCGCTCAACCTGATCCCGGTCCTCAGCCGTCAGGGCAAGGCATGCCAGCCTGAGGAAAGCCCTGCCCACGGCCCCGGGCGCGCTCAGCTCAGCTGCATGCGTCGGGCGCCAACAGAGCTGGACCTGGGTTCCAGGCTGGTTCTCCCACCAACCATCTGGGCGACCTCGGGCCTCAGTTTCCCCTTGCAGCCCACACAGGAAGATGACTGTGAGCGCTCAGGGGTTCTCGCTGGCCCCGCCCCGGGGGTGGGACTGGGATTGGTCACGTGGAGGGGCGCCCAGTCCCCCGAGCCCCGCCCCGCCCCGCCCCGCGCTCGGGGCCCTCCGCCCAGTCTGTGTCTGGAGCCCCGAGCCCAGAGCCGCCCCGGGACACCGTGCAGGCTCGGGACGCACCGCCACGCCAAGGCTGGTGAGGTGGCCGCCACCGCCACAGGGGCCCGGGCGCGCCTGCTCACTGCTCGGCCCGCTCCCGGCCAGCTGTGCAGGTGGCTGGACCAGCAGCAGCAGCGGCAGCGAGGACTGGAGCGCGGGCGGCAGCAGCGACACCATGGATCTCTCCTTTATGGCTGCGCAGGTAACGGGCGCTTTCGCCAAGTGCCCTGGGCCGCCAGGTTTGGGGAGATTCGGGGCCACGGTCTTTCCCTCCCCGCCGGACTGGGCGCACCGGGAAGACTCTGGCTGGGCAGTGGCGCCCGCCCGGGGATCCTGTCCTGGTCCTTTGTCCCAAGCCAGGCACCCCCACCTGGTGCGCGCGTCCGGGCTGGGAGCTCGGCTGTCCCCGGGTGGGGCCGGCGGTGCACCCTATGCACCCGCAGCTCGAGCTCTTCCCACCCGGGGTGCAGGGAGGCTTCGAGGAGCCTGGGCAGCCCGAGTCACCCCTTCCGGGCCCATCCCCCACCTGCCATCCCCCTTCCTGTGTCCCGGAGCCCTCCAAGGCTGGGGCAGTCCAGACCCGCGCGGACACGGGTGGGTGGACATCCTAGCTCTTCTACGCTGTTTCCCTGAGACGTTGGTAATTAGTCACTTGCCGGTAACCTCGGACGCCCCCCGACCACTTTTCTCCTGTGTGGTGGGGACCACAGCCCCTGCCGCCTGAGGAAGGCGGTGAGACTCGCGTTGTGTGACAGGCCAAGCCTCGAAGTGCATGGGTGGTTTTATCCCTATTCGCTTTGTGCTGAGGCTAATTAGCCAGCAGTTCCCAGCGCGACCATAGCCCTTCCCTCTACGCAAAACAGGCTCCCCATGGCAGGAAAAACAAATGACCTCTCACTGCTTGGTTTTTTTTCCACAAGAATCCCCTTGAGTTCTGGGCTTGGATGGTCATTGTGTTTCTGTGCCTTAACTCTCTTGAGCCAGAACGAAGATGAACACCAAATTTCTCATGCTTTGGTGGCCCTTGGGAAGACCCAGTGCTAACCACAGCCTGGCTCTAGGGAAGGGCTGCATTTGGTTTGGGAGAATAAGTCCCAGGGTACCAAATTCAGACCTTGGACCTTCTCTGGTTATGTGGGTCGGTTACGTTGGGAGCGGAGAGGTAGGTAGGCCACCCAGGCTCTCTTCTGTAACCTGGGTGTATGGAGGGACCCCACTTGCTGCCGTTTTCTTTTACAGGGAATGAAGTTTGAGGGGACACTTTCCTCTTCCGCAAACTTCACCAGTGGTGGAAGCCTGTTTGAAAAATAACAGCAAAATCCAGACTGTGTGTGAATATCGAGTCCCCAAAAGGAGGCATAAAAGGATGCAAAACCCCAAGTTGGCTCCAAGGAACCCAGATCCCAGCTCTTTGGCGGCCTCCCAACAAGTTGTCAATAATGCTAATTGCTCTCTGAGTATTGCAGGCCCTTTTTTGCCTGATTTTCCATCTCCTGTTTCTAAATCCATGCTTATAAATATTGCCATGCAGACACCATTTTCAGTGGCCACGTGATAACTGAGGAGGCTTTCCAGAATTTATTTCTAGAGGGGAGAAGAGTGCACACAATGTCTGTCTCTGGATCCTGCTGAAATACTGGCGTTTCCATGGTTACAAGATAAATTGATCATTGCTAACCCTTGGGCTGGCTGGAGCATCAGGAGTTGCTCTGGTAACTCAACAAAATAAACAGGGCTTTGTAGCGCTTTCGGCAGAACCTACACAGAGACTGGGTTCTTATTTTTCTTTTTTGTTTACAATCCAATTTCCACCTGGCCAGTATATTCCCCTTGACAGATGTTTGGCATTGGTTACCTGCTCAGTACTGTGCTAACGGCAAAGAAACGTGAAGTACCACACAATGGGAACAGGTGCTGAGGTTTGCTGAGCACCTGCTGTGTGCTAGACGCTGGGCACTTGTCACTTTGTTACAGGAAATCCTTACAAGTCTATGACGTAGGCCCAGTTTTGGATGCTAAACTTAAACTAGATTAAATAGCTTGCCCAAGGACACACCATTAGTAAGGAGAACTGGGTTTCCAATCTGGGCCTGAGTGTTTTTCCCCCTTGTTGTTTCATCCTCAGGAAGACACAGTACGAGGAACAGGACAGGCATGTTGGAAATGGTTCATCTGCCCCCACCCCCGGAAGCGGTTCTGCTGTTGTGCCTCTCTCCTAGCCCTGCCGGTCGTACTCCAGTGCGTTGCTTTCTGGTGTCGGGTCTGTCCCAGTCACCCCCGTAAGGGCGGGAACTGTCACTTCTGTATCTGCTGCACTTAGCAGTGCTTGGCCAGAGTGAGTGCTAAGCACCTGCTCTGGGTGTGCACGAGGGCCACCCGGTGTGTGTGACAGTTGCTGCCCCCCACCACAGGCTTTCTCTCAGCGGGGGGCAGTTCCCGGAGAGGCGTTAGTGGATCCACGCACCTGTTCGGCAAGTGCTCAGTACCTGCCTGTGCCAAGCTCCGTGGCAGGCACTGGGACAAGGATGCGGGGGGACAAAGTTGAGTGGGATGCAGATTTTCTCTCCGGGTGCTTTAGGGAATTGGAGAAATGATGGCCCAGGCCAAGGCCAGTGAGGGGAATGGCTCAAGTGCTGGGCCGGGCAAGGTACCTGGCACATAGTAGGTCCTCAGCAAGTATTTGTTGGGTGATTGGATGAGGAAGGGACAAGATGTATGTTCATATAAAAAGACATTAATGGGAAAAGATAGTGGATGCGAGGTGTCAGATGCCTTCCCACTAACACCTGTCATGGTCAGGACTTGGAGAATGAGGGCTCTAGATGGATTGGAACTACAGCAGATTCTCCCTGGTGGGCCTGGGAATAGGGTATTCTAGGTGGGGCGGCATGGAGGTAGGGCAGCCCAGAGCCCTTCAGAGAGCTGGAGGGTCGGGGGCACAGGAGGGCTGAGAGGGAGAGCCAAGGGCCAGGTTAGAGAAGGTGCTGACTGTTGGGGTGAGAAGTTCCCATGTAATCAGTAAGCAGTGGGAGCCATTGCAGGTTATTGAGCAGGGAAATGGCACATACATTACTAGTTGAAATGGTGCCTTGGGAAGGCCTGGCCCCTGTAGAAGATAGAAGCTGGAGGGCTGGGCGGGGTCGGGAGTGCCCGCCAGGTGATTAACTGATTGAGTGATTGAAACCAGATCCACATGATTCCAAAGCCCAAGCTGCTGCTTTCTCCCCACATCATTAAATGTGATTCCTGTTTTGGGCTTAAGACCCATAGAGTGTATAAACCGTGCTAGAAAGATTTCCTCTCGGAAG
This sequence comes from Avahi laniger, assembly GCA_963575035.1. Lineage (NCBI taxonomy): Eukaryota > Metazoa > Chordata > Mammalia > Primates > Indriidae > Avahi > Avahi laniger. Next base: position 14,921 of record CAUYSK010024334.1, read on the forward strand.
CTAAGCATTAAAAAGACACCCTTTTGGATGTATGTAGTGGACACCAGTTATTGGCAAGGCCTCCTGTGCAGAGGTGCCCTCCCGGGCGCTGTACGAGGCTGTGTGCGAGGCGTGGGACAGGGTGCGGGCGCTGATGCTGTGAAGATGCAGCTGGTGGACCCCACCTCGCCCCGGAGCCTGGAGCCTGCCCTTTCCCCGACCCGGGGAGCACCCCAGCCCCACTTCACACAGCCCCCGGGCCCCTGGAGACCCTCGAGGCTGTGAGCGGTGAAAGGGGACATTGTTTCTCTATGGCCAGAAGTGGCCAGGAGGGCAAGGCCACCCAGACCCCCAGGAGGCTGGGGAGACGGGGAGGATCACAGACTTAAAACTGAGCCCCAAATCCTTGTGCCACCGTTGGGGTAGCCTGTGTCCAAAGACAGCCACCGTCTGTTCCTTCCCTCCCTCCTGCCCTCCCCCACCATCAAGAGCGGTAGTCCGACTCCCCTCTCCTAGTGACCTCATGTTAACTTGATCACATATTCAGAGACTTTATTTCCAAATAAGGACACATTTAAAGGTACCAAGGGTTAGAATTTTATCATATCTTTCGAGGGGACACAATTCAACCCATAACAGGGTCTGAAGACCCCTAAAGAATAAGGATCTCAGCCCTTGTGTTAGCAGCCGCTGGTCTTAGAGAAGCGGTGATCAGATCACTTACGTAAACCTCAGTTTCATCCCGTGTGGAATGGGGACAAAACCGCCTTCGTCATGGAACTGTTTATTTAGTCATTCAGCAAACGTTTCCTGTATGCTCAGCCCTCCCTATGTGGAGTGCTGGAGGGAAGGGGTGTGCCATAGTCCCTGCAGGTGACACATGAGAGGATGGGGTAAACACAGGGCCCTGGGAGCCCAGAGGTCAGGAAAGGCTTCTGGAGGTTTGACTTGAGCTGAGTTTGAAGGGCTCATAGCTGTTATGCAGACGTAAGAGTAAGGGCCTTCCAGGCAGAGGGAACTGCGTGCACAAAGGCAAGGGGGCTTGAAACTGTCTCCTGTTGGGGGTGAGAGTTGCAAGTAGCCATTTGGCTGGAGCAAAGGAGGCAAGTGGTGAGGGAGTGGGGGTGAGGCCAGGGAGCCTGAGGCCAGCTAGGTGACCTCAAGGAGTGGAGCAGGGTGTGGTGGGGGCTAGGGTGCCCTGGAGAGCTGGGCCTGGCGTGGAGGGGGCCCCCGAATTCCAGCCCCTTACTTGTGCCCTGCAGACACGCATGCCTAGGGCTGCAGGGCCTTCTGGGTTTTAAAGAAAGCTGAGAGTCTAATTTTCACATGCAGTCTGGATTTTTTAATGTTGGCAACTAATTAGAAATTTTTAACAAACCATCCAACCATGATGTGGACTGTTGCAGTTGCTTACTGCTTATTATTTCGGTTCCTTAGTGGCTTAAAGCAGTAATTGATTTTGCTCATGATTTTGTGGGACCAGAATTCAGGAAGGACTCAGCTAGATGGTTTGTTTTCGCTCCAGTTGCATCAGCTGGAACAGCCAGGGCTGGAGTTTAGGCTTCCAGCATGAGGCTTCCTCACATTCTCCACTTGGGATTTCATCCTGCGAGGGTTTCTTCAGGCGTCTTGTGCTTCCTCCCAGTATGGAGGTCTCAGGGTCATTGCACTCTTGTATGGCACTAGCTTCCCCCAGAGCCAACAGTCCCAGATGCAAGCTGCAGGCTTCTTAGGACCTAGCCCTGGATGTCCCAGAATGTCACTAACGTTACGTTCTCTCAGTCGAGAAACTCCCAAGGCCAGCCCAGACTTAAAGGGAGGGGAGTCAGATTCCAGCTCTTGGCGTGGGGCAGCGTGCACGTCCAGGAGGGAGGGCTGAAACGGATAGTGGCCGTGTTTGGAGACTGGCCACTACCTGGACCAACCAGAACAGGTGTGTGGGCTGGATTCATGCTGGGGCTGCCGATGTGTTATCTCTAGGCTGGACAGGTGTGTGTAGAGGTTGATAAAACCTGGTATGCTGACTGCCAAGCCCAGGAGAGAAGGAGGTAGGCCATGACTTCATTAGGCTGATATATGAAATTGCTGATATTTGACCAATTTTGACCTACAAAATGACAGTTCTTTGGTTCGACATCATATCAGAGAGATCTGAGAAGTATTTCTGTGTTTGAAGAGCTGGGAATACCCCCACTTCTTCCCTCAGCCCACCTCTCAGAACCCTGGCCTTGCTAGGTAGGAGGACACAGTCACACCTGGAACGCCGTGTTAACACTGGGCCTGTCCTTCTGGAAGGTGCTATGTGTGAGTGTGCTCATAGCTGAGACACCAGTAAATCCCCTGCCAGCCCTTCCCATCTCCCGCCTCCAGACCTGAGACACTCACAGTTAATTTGCACTTTTTTTTTGAGACAGCCTAGCTCTGTCACCCCAGCTACAGTGCAGTGGCGTCATCGTAACTCACAGCAACCTCAAACTCCTGGGCTCGAGCAATTCTCCTGCCTCACCTCCCGAGTAGCTGGTACTATAGGCCTGTGCCACCACGCCCGGCTAATTTTTCTATTTTTTGTAGAGATGGTGTCTTGCTTTTGCTCAGGCTGGTCTCAAACTGCTGACCTCAAATGATCCTCCCGCCTCGACCTCCCAGAGCGCTAGGATTACAGGCGTGAGCCACCACACTGGGCCTCTAATTTGCATTTTTAATAATTTTTCATGGAGGGGAAAATATCACAAAAGACATCTGGTAGTACTGGAGATGTGATTCTATTATCTCTTGAAGCAGTCTTAGCCGCTCTTAGGGGCCTGTGGGATCATTGTGACAGAGCTGTAAGAAACTAGCAGTCCCCAGAGAGCACACCACTACCCAGAAAAACAGAATTCCAATCTACTGCTTAGAGAGTGTTTTCCTCGGGCAGTGGGTGCTCCTATTTCTTAAAGGAAGAATCATCATTAAAATACAAATTGTCTATTATCTCAAATGTTTTTAACCAAAGGGCCTGTGTCGTTGTGCTTCCAATTCCCATTGCAGATATTTAAATATTTTATCATTCTAATTAGATTTACTTCAGGAGAGTGTATAAGGCTACATTTTTGCAGGGGTGTAATGAGCAGTTAAGGAAGAAGTAAAAATCCTGGTGACTTTTGTAGACCACATTTCTAGATAGTGTTTTAAGATGCCAGACTTGAAACAATGGAATCTCACAGAGCTAAGAAAACGGGGCATCTGGAGGTGGATTGTAAGTCTCCGAATAAATGCTCGAATGCTTACGGAGGCCCTGCTCTGCGCTCTGTCCTCCTCTGGGGCCTGAACCCCTGCCCCTTCTATGTTGAAGTGCTGGAGACCCATCTCTGTTCACTCCCTCCCCCTTCTGGCCTCACAAGATGTCCCTGTACCTTCCCATCACAGCTGCCATTTAACAAATGAGTTCGGGGTACCAGGCAAGCCCTGTATTTAACAACACACAGAATCGCACCCAATCCTTGCAATGGCCCCAAATGGACCAGATCCATTTTACAGATGAGGAAACTGAGGCTTAGACTGGCAAAGTCCCTTGCAAAGGTCTCTGTGCCAGTTGAGGCTATTTTTTAAAGACTTTTTGGGTTTGTTTTTATTCTTTGAGAGAATTTTTAGGTTCCCCGAAAAATTGAGAGGAAGATACAAAGATTTCCCATAGACCCTCTGTCCCCACACATACATGGCTCTCTCACGGTCAACATCCCCACCAGAGTGGCACATTCGCTATAACTGATGAACCTACATGGGTGACACGTCATTGTCACCCAAAGTCCATAGTTTAAATTAGGGTTCACTGTGGGCATTGTACATTCTGTGGGCTTAGATAAATGTATGATGACATATATCCACCAACATGTATCCATCATTACAATATCACATAGAGTATTGTCACTGCCCTAAAAGTCCCCTGTGCACCATCTCTTTATCTTTTCCTCCCCTTAACCCCTGACAACCACTGATCTTACTGTCTCCATAGTTTTGCCTCTTCCAGAGTGTCATGTAATTAGTGTCATACAATATGTAGCCTTTTCAGATTGGCCTCTTTCACTTAGTAATATGCACTTAAGTTTCCTCCAAGTTTTTTCAGGGTTTGATGGCTCATTTCTTTTTAGTGCTGAATAATATTCCATTGTCTAGATGTACCACAATTGATTAATCCATTCACTTACTGAAGGACATCATGGTTGCTTCCAAGTTTTGACAGTTATGAGTAAAGCTGCTATAAACATCTGTTTTGCAGGTTATTATGGGGACGCAAGTTTCCAAGAGACTATTTTAAAATCCAATCTGACAATCTCTGCTTTTTAATTGGAGTGTTTAAGCCATTTACATTTAATGTGATTATTGATGTGGTTGAGTTTAAATCTACTGTCTTTTAAATTTGTTTTCTATTTTTCCTACCTGTTCTTTGTTCTCTTTTTCCTCCTTTTCTGCCACTTTTTGGGTTAGTTGAGAAATTTTTATTTTTCCATGTTATCTCCTGTGTTGGCTTATTAAACACAAATCTCGTTGTTTTAGTGTCTGCTTTAGTATTTATAGGAAAGATCTTTAACTTATCACAGCCTATCTGCTAGTGATATTATACCATTGCACATATGGTAAGAACTTTACAACAGTATGCTTCTATTTCTCCCCTCTCGGTTTTTGTGCTATTGTTGTTACATATTTTACCTGTACATATGTTGTAGACCTCGTGCTACATTGTTATGATTTTTGTTTAAAGTCAATTTTCTTGTAAATGATTTAAATAGCAAGAAAAAAAATCTCTTGTATTGTCTCATGCAGTTGTTATTTCCAGTGCCCTTCATTCCATTGTGTGGATCCATTTTTCTATATGGTATAGTTTACTTTCTGCCCGAAAGACTTGAACATTTCTAGTAACGCAGAAGTGCCAGTGATGCAGTCTTTCATCTTTTGTATGTTTGGGGGAAAAAAAGGCTTTTTTTCTTTTGCTTTCATTTCTGACAGTATTTTTTACTGGGCATAGAATTCTAAGTTGACAGTTTGTTTAACGATATCTTCTGGCTTCCAGTGAGAAACCTACTGCCATCCTTATTTTGTTCTCTGAACATAATGTGTCTTTTTCCCTCTGGCTGCTTTTAAGGTTTTCTCTTTGTCACTGGTTTTGAGTAATTTGGTTATGATGTACCTTAGTGTTGTTTCTTCAAGCTTCTTGTGCTTGGAGTTTGGAGAGTATTTTGCATTCATGAGTTTATACTTTGCTCACGTTTGGAAATTTTTCTGCTATTATTTCTTTACGTTTTTTTCTGTTCCCCCTTCTCTCTCCTCTTCTTCTGGGACTCCGTTTATATATATATTAGTTGTTTCACAGTTCGCTGATGCTGTGTTCATTTTCTTTGCCTTTTCTGTTTGTATTTCATTTAGATGTTAGTATTATCATGTCTTCAAGTTCACCGGGTTTCCTTCTGCAATATCTAATCTACTGATAATCCCATCCAATGTATTTTTAACCTTGGACATTGTAGTTTTCATCTCTAGAAGCTAATTTGGGTCTTTTAAAAAAATATTTCTCTCCCATTCTCTCTTTAATATATTCAGTGTTTTCTCTGGCTTTTTGAACATATGGAGAATAGTTATAACAACTGTTTTAATGTCTTCATCTACTAATTCTAAATCCATGTCTGTTCTGGGTTGGTCTTAATTGATTGCCTTTTCTACTCATATGGTTTATATTTTCTTTCTGCTTTACATGCATAATAATTCTTCACTGGATGCCAAACATTATGAATTTTACCTTGCTGAATGCTAGATATTTTTGTGTTCCTATAAACATTCTTGAGCTTTGTTCTGGGATGTAGTTAAGTTATTTGGGAACCATTTGATTTTGAGGGGGGAATATTGCTTTTAATATTGTTAAGCAGGACCAAACCATATTTAATCTAATTATTCCCCACTGCTGCAGCAAGGCTGTTCTGAATATTCAACTCAATGCCCCATGAATTATGAGATTTTCAAAATGGCTGGTGGAAATAGACATGATTTCCGGCCCTGTTTGGGTGCCAGGCACTGTTCCCTGTAATCCTTTCGGGGAATTCTTTCCCCATCTCGGGTAGTTTCAGCACATGCATGCACTCACCAGTTCTCTGTTAAATGTGTGAGTGGCCCTCTGCAGACCCCAGGGCTCTCTCCCTCCTCTGACCTGCAGCGTCTGGCTGCCTTGAGCTCCCCAAACTCTCAGTTCCATTTCTCCAAGTCAGGGAGTCCACTGAGCTCTGCCTGAGTTTCCTGTTCCCTGGCCTGGAAACCTTCCAAAGGCAGTAAACTGGAGCAGATGTATGGCTCACTTGGCTTAGTTTCCATCTCTCAAGGGTCTTCACTGTCTGATGTCCAATGTCTTGAAAACCATTTTCATATATTATGTCTAAGTTTATAGTTGTTTCGGTTGAGAGGGTATATCCAGTCCCTATTACTGTATCTTGACTAGAAGTGGAATTTTTTTAAGCCTGTGTTTTTAACAACTATATATCCACCCTTTCTCCTTTTCCTTCTGTTGTGGGAAAAGGAATGTGACACTTGAGTCCAAATGTAGACCACTGTCCCCACCTCCGAGCTCTGGAACCTTGGTCCGGCCCTTCCCTCTCTCTTCTGAATGCCGCAGAATGTGCGCAACACGTGTACCTACCCTGCAGGTGAGCCTGGCAGACACCAAGCTGGAAAGTCACAGCACGCCCCGACTGGCCAAATCCTTTTCTGGCCTGCCATTGCCACCTGGGGTTCCTCCATGTGTCCTATGACAGCACGTTCCCTGAGACATTGAGGGAGCCAGTCTGTGTGCAGGTAGCCAGAAGTCGGGAAGTTTGGCGAGCAGATCTGGGTTTCTTTAGGCCTCTGTCCCAGGCACCTGGACCCTAAGAAGCCTCGTTCCCCACAAGGAGAAAGCGAGGGCTGGGGTGGGAGCAGGTTGCTCCGGCCCGAGGCCACCCAGGTGGCAGCCCCCGTTCAGCCAGCACCAGGAGCCCTGCTCATCCCCACCAGCCCCGTGAGGCCCCCTCGTCCATCTCCTGTGCACGAAGTTCTGGAAGCTGATCAGAAGCGCAGTGGCTTCCAGTGGCTTCCAGGGAGACCTGGAGGGCTTGACCAGTGTACTCTCCTGGGCGCCCTGCGCCCCTGCCTGTCTCCATGGAGTCGCCGCCTGCATCTCCTGCCTCCTCTCTGACTTCCTGCCAATCCTATTCCCGCCCCTGGAAGCCCCACCGGGGGGCATTCAAATAACCAAATCAATCAGGCAGGCCCGGCTGTGCAGGCGGGCTGTGTTGGGGAGCGTTGGGAAGTCAAAAAGAAGCTATGGCCAGCCTTCATCATCTTTGTCATCCTCCCCAGCATCATGAGAACAGGCATTACACACAGAACATCATTCTTAGGCATGCAGACTAGCGGGGCAGGAGCCCCAGTCTCAGGTGGAGGAAGAAGGGGACAGAGGGTGTAGATGAATTTGAGCACCTGCTGAGCCCCAGGCTGTGTGCTGCACGACCGTCCTATGAGGGTGGGACTACCTGCATGCCCATTTTAGAGAAGAGGATACCGAGGTTCAGAGAGCCCTAGGGTCTTGCCCAAAGTCATCTAGGTAGGAAGAGGCTAAGCTGGGGTCAAGGCTAGGTCCGAGCCCAGAGCCAGGTACCAGCTGAGGATGTATGGCTCACTTGGCTTAGTTTCCATCTCTCAAGAATCATTGTCCTTCACTGTCTGATGTCCAGTGTCTTGAAAACTATTCAAGACATTGAATGGAAAGATCTCAGAGTGTCGGGGTGAGGGTGCATGGAGATTGGAGCCCCAGATGGTGTGGTTCTCTGTCACAGCCCTCTCCAGCCCACCCTCTCTGCAGCCTGTGTGGGCAGAGTGGATGTGGCTCAGACAGGCTGGTGCCGGAGGTGGGAGGGAGCCCACGGGAGGCTGAGAGAGACCCAGCAGGGGTGCGGGAGGAAGGGAAGCTTGCTCCCCACTGGAGGGCTTGTCTCTGCCCCCAGCTCTGTCCAGCTCTCATCAGAGAAGCCCTCCTGTCTGACGCTCCCTGAGGGCAAAGGTTCTCATTCTCATCTCCTTTATGTCGGAATTGCTGATGCCCAGCCTGGAGCTAGACCCTGTAAATATTTAATGAATGAATGCAGGGAGAGCAGGGAGTCAGTGAAGGCACAGAGAAACTGGATAGAAAACCACAGCTTGCAGCAGCTCGCTGGGCACTTCCTCTTTGGATGTGGATTATAGCTGTCCCCAAGGCCACTGTTTCCTGACAGCACCAGGCCCCACCCTCACCCCACATCCTGTCCCTCAAGCACCCGTCCCTCGTCCCCTGCACGGTGTGCCGCGTGCCCGGCCCGGCACTACGGGCTTTGCCGGCAGCGTTTGTTTTACCCTCCGACAGTCCTGTGGTGCTCCTGGGATCATTCCCAGTTTACTGACGAGGAGCATGGGGCCCAGAGAGGGTAAGACACTTGCCCAAGGTCTTGCAGCAGATAGACTTGGGGCTATTATTTGAAGAGAGGGCTGATCCCACGAAACCTCTGGACTTCACTGTCAGAATGGTGACTCAGAGGTAAGGTGACCAACAACCCTGGTTTGCCGAGACCTGATGGGCCTCCCAGACTGGGGACTCTCAGTGCCGAAATTGAGACAGCCCTGGGGCAGACCTGGATGGTGGGTCCCTCTACTCAGAGAGGCCATCTGGGATTCAGAGGGCTTTTAGGATCCCTCGGGGAAGACAGAAATGCTGTTCCAGAGCTTGTGCACATCACTTTGTGTTTTGCTAATATTTTCCTTGCCCTTTAAAAATGAATGGGGATGGTTGAAACCGTTTCCAGACTCAGCCCCTTCCCCCACCCCATTCATTCTCAGATGTTAACTGGCACCGCGTGGGGGTCAGATGCTGTTCTGGGCCCTGAGGACTCTGGGGAACAGGTACTAAAGTCCCTGCTCTCCCGAGGGTGCCTTGTCCTGACACCTGGTCACCTCCCATGAGAGGGGGCCGAGGATGGGGGACACCGTGCAGCTCCTGCTGCCCACTCTCCTCTGTGTCCCTGCAGCCACCCAGAGGGGTTCCTGGAAGGTGTCGACTCTGATGAATCCATTGGGAAGGCGGAAGAGGGTGACCCTGGAAGTGGACTCCCCCTGGGCTGGCCAGGCCCAGCGTGGAGCAGAGGCACCCCCTCTTCTTCGGTCCTAGAAATCCCAGACTGAGCTCCGACAGCAGGTGGTGGTCTCGTGGGGGGATCAGAGCCCCACCTCCGTGGTGGCCCCTGGCCCCTTCCGTCTCCTCCTGACCACCTGCCACCTGGAAGCCTCCCAGTGTTGTGGAGCACTGTGAAGGGAGCACGCCCAGCCAGTTCACCTTGTCAGTCCCCAGCAGCCCGTCTGGGGAGGAAGTGCCGAAACAAGGAGGGATGTCATCCCAGTCGTGAGGCCCCGTGGGGACAGCACCCCAGGGAGATTGCACACGCCCCCCACCATGACACTCAAGCCTGCGTCCCCCCTCTAACGTCACAAGTGCATCTGCCTCCCCTCTGCCTGGGAGACCCTCAGAGGCTAATGGAGCAAGCTGTGCCTCTCCTCAGAGCCCCAGGGCCTGGCCCGTGGAAGGTGCTTAATAAATGCCCTTGCAGTGGGCGTGATGAGCCCCGACTTGGTAGCCAGGTGTGAGTCCTGACTGGCCTGTGTGCATTGCTCTAGGAGCCTGGCGAACCACCCATGTAGAACCACAGGCTGTCATGTGCCAGATCCCTCCCCAGCACTCCTTCTGGAGGGTGAGTCACCCACTGTGTCGTATCTTCAGCGCTGGGAACTCACCACCTCACGAAACAGCGACTTCCATTGGAGTCAGGTCGCCCTGGGCTCAAACGCGGCTTGGCCGCTGCGCTGGCGCTGCCGCTGCCAGGGGAGCCAGCTAACCGCTCCAAGCCCTGGCACGCTCCGCTGTGCAGGGAGGTGACGGTAGTTATGACGAGCCTTGGGATCTGGAGGCTTCAGCGTGGTCATGTGGCTCCTCGTGAGTGGGCAATATATTGGAATTGTTCAGTGCAACCTTCCTTTCTTCAGCCAAAAACCTTCTTCTCTTTCACTCTGTCCATTGGTCCCAGAAACAGGTCTGACCCTGCCGGCACATGGTGGCATGTCCTGGGATTGCCAGGGGCTGTGGAGAGCACCCGAGGTGGGAAAGCAGGAGGCCCCGCTCCAGGCCTGGCTCTGCCACACATACCTTGCAGCCGTTCGACTTGGAGCAAGGTGCTTACCTTCTTGGAGCCTCAGTTTCTTTGCCTGTTAAATGGGAACAGTAATAACTAGCTATAGGGTGGATGAGAATCGTGTGGGATGATGGATGTAAAAGCACAAACTCTGCAGAACTGCACAAATGCCAGTAATTACCATAAATATCCTCCTTCTGTATCATTCTTTTTTTTGGAATAAATGTGGCCACTTCCCTCAACTATATTACTGAGTGCATATTCTGTCTGGAATCTTCACCAGGTCAGGTTCTGGTCTGTCAATATTCTTATGAAACAGTCTCCTCAGAACAGGATATGATACTCGAGGAAACTCTATCACCTCCTTGGATCTAGTCCTGATACGCTCATTAATGTGGCCAGTGAGAGACAAATCTTGCCTTGCATAATACTGAACCTTACTTAGACTCCTGATGGGAGGGCTCTCCTTCCTGAGTGCCGCTGCTCAGCCACGTCTCTCCCCCAGAGTTTGTGCAGCTGATATTTTTGAACCTTGGCACAGATATGTCAAGAATTGTGAAGGATCTGGAATTTTACCTGGCTTTCAAGTTAGCCTGCTGCAATTTCAAAGATGCTGACAGAACACACGAGACTCCTGGATTAGAGTCAGAGGACTTCGTCCCTCACACCACAGCGAGGAGCTTGAGTTTCGTGTTCACATCAGTGCCTCTGCTCTGCAAGTCCCATGGGGAAGGTGGCCCGGGCGGGTTCAGTGCACGCAGCGTGTTTGTGTAACAGCCGAGGAAGCTCTGCTTAGGAACCTAGTCTTTTAAAGGAGGCTGCAGATACACCTGCCCAGCCTTTGCCTCCGAGGGAGAGATGTCATCTTTATTGTCCTGGTCTGGAAACCCATGCGCCCTCTGCCCCGGCGGGGACACTGTCTCATCCATCAGGGCTGTTTACTGTACAGACACCTTTGAAAAGATAGATCATCCAGAACAAAAGCTATCCATGCCTTCCCCCAAAAGACATGCGGGGCAGAAGAGACCCCTTGTCTTCCAACAGTGTGTTTATACTTATCCCTCCCAATGCAGCTGCACAAAGCTGGGCTTGCAGCTCCGCCTGGCCACTCCTGAGCTGTGCTTCCTTGGGCAAACTCCTTAACCTCTCTGGTCCTCAGTTTCCATAGTCTGCAGAGGAAGTATAATTCCTCTCTTTCGGAAGTGCTTGTGACGTGCGCTCATGAGGACTCCTCCCGGTGCCTGGTGTGGAAAGACCGTGGAGAGAAGGCACCGGGACCGAGGTCACTGTAATTTGGAGCCCATCCCCCTGACCGCTTAATTCCCTACCCTTCGCTGTCCCTCCGATGTAGTCCTTGGGGCTCCTGCCCCTTCCCTGTCCAATGGGGCAGAATCGCCCTGAGGCCCTCGGCCACTGGGTGGCTAGTGTTGGAAGGCCGGCAGCAGAGAGCTCAGAGCCTGGGTCACACCTGGGCTCCAGGACCAGTTTCTGAGCCTCAGTTTCCTCATCTGTAACACAGAACCCACCTCCTGGGCTTTAAGGAGAAATTAAAGGAGATAATAAACATGGAAGGTTTGGAATGTTCCTGCATGATGCAGGAGCTCAGGGAAGCCATTCTGATGCCATTTGGGTAGTCTGAGCCTCAGGGAATGCGGTGTGGGGCCATTCTACCCGCTCCCTGGAGGGAACTCCTTAGGAAAAGCAAAACAATTTGCCAGCCTCTGGCAGATTGCCCAACCTGCTGGTGGCTTCGGTTTGAGGGATGCGGACTTGCCCAAGGGCCCTTGCTGGAGAGGCCAGACTCTTTGCTTTTGATGGTGCTGTTTACACAATGTGTGACCCTGTGGGAGAGGTGAGTGGCGACCAGTGTCCTCTCTCTGAGCTCTGCTTAGGAGCTCGGCACAGTACGGTGATTAGGGATTTGAGATGCAGAATCAAACAGATCTAGGTTTAAATCCCGAGTTTGAAACCACCTGGGTGACTCAAGCACATCATGTGTCTTCCTGAAGCTCAGTTTCCTCATCTGTAAAGTGGAAATAGTGACCTTTCCTGCCTTGTGGAGCTTGAGAAGTAGACAGGCCATGCGTGTGCAGAGCCTGGCTGATAAATGGTGCATGTTATAATGTTGCATTATTTTCTGTTTCTTGGTCTGCAAAATTCAGATTGAGTGGATAGAACCATAGGAGCTCTTACTGCATGGAGAGATGGAAAAAATCCTGGAACTGCAGTCAGAAAATCCTGGTCCACATTCTCTTTAGCCTCCCCCTGGTCGTGTGTGACTTGGGAAGTCACATGATTTCTCTGCACCTCACCTGTCAATGGTGCTGGCTAATCGCGTCTCCTTTGACGGATGGCAAAAACACTGGTCGCCATGCCTGGCATGGACGTTGGTGGGTGCCCAGGGTCCCTCTCTGCTCCGAGGTTGTCAGTCACCAGGGCTGATGGCCTCAAAGAATGCCCCGTCTAATAGGGCCGCAGCCAGTATGAAGGCCATTCAAACACCGGACACTGGGTAGGGCCCAGGAGACACCTGGGCACAGGGTTCCTGTGGTTTGAATGTCTGTGTTTCCTGCAAAATTCGCGTTGAAGCTCAATCCCCAGCGCAACAGTGTTAAGGGGGGGGGGCCTTAAGGTGGCGATGAGGCAGTGAGGGCTCCACTCTCATGAATGGGTTAGAGCCTTACAAAAGGGCTTGAAGAGGTGGATCGTCCCTTCTGTCCCTTCCACCTTGTGAGGACACAGCATTCCTCCCCTCGGGAGGCTGCGGCCTCACAGCACAAAAGCAGAGAGCAGAGGCTGCCCTCACCAGACCCCAGACCTGCAGGAGCCTGATCTTGGACTTCCCAGCCTCCAGAATTGAGAAATAAATTTCTGTTGTTCATCAATTACCAGACTGTGATATTTTGTTACAGTAGCTCATATGGACTAAGAGGTTCCAGTGGCTGGAGCTGCCCAGTGCTCTGTCCCGATGCCCAGGATTTGTCCCTGGGAAGTGCACTGGCATGGCTTGGGCTGACGGAGCTCATCGCACCCCGGCGCACGCAGGGTGGACCGGCCCATTGGCAGACTCCTTCTGCCAAACGCTGCAGGAGGTGCAATGCCTTCTGCAAAAGGGGAGTCTGTTTGGCCTCCTGTTGCGGAATGATGGCTATTGGTCCTCGGAGGTGGGGTTCATTTTTGTTAATTTTGGTCAGGAAAATTAAGTGGTATTTATGGCCCTTCTGGCGAGGAGCATGCGGGCTATCTATGTTCCGCTTGAGAAGCTGCCTCTGCTCCCTGGATCCCTTGTGGAGAGCAGCATGAAGCCACTAAAGCTGCTGCCACCTCTGGGTTTATACCACGGAGGCTGGAGATGTTAACCTTTCCTCGGGTCACCGTAACAGTGCCGATCACGATAGTGCCTGCTTTCTGCTATGTGCCGGGGTCCCTGCTGAGTGCTTTACAGGGACCAACATAACTAAGCCTTATCACCACCCTCTGAAGTAGAAACTACAACTAAGCCCAATTTTCAGGTGAGGCAACTGAGGCCTGGAGAGGTGAAGAACATTAAGTGGCAGAGCGGGGATTCGAACCGGCCACCTGGTCTTCCTCGGGGCTCGCTCCCTTGGCTCACGGCCTCTGCTCTCTGCTCTGCTCCCCTCCCTGCCAGCAGTTCTGGGGCACATCCTCCTCGCTCAATCACTCAACACCTCTGCATGCAGCTTACGCACAAAGGCGTTTGTGGGTCCTGGAAACAGCTGCCCGCTGGCCCACTGCTCTTTTATTCCACGGCCGAAAGTTCCTCAATGACACCGTTTCTGCCTCCCTCTTCCCTGACTCCCACTCTCGACTCTCCCTTCTTTCTTTTACGAATCCTGTGGACACTGGCTTATTTGAATTGATGCACCTTATCAGGCCTCCCAAAGGGTCCTTGCTGGAGACTTCTCAAAAGGCTCCAATCCCTCACCTGCTCTGAGAGCATTTCACGCAAAGCAGGGTGCATCGCAGTGTTAGTTGAAGTTAACGCTGTGATTTTTCCCACCCAGCCAGGCACTCCAGTGTGCTGGAGAGATTAACACGTGATGCTGAAAAAGGCTTCCCTGAGTCTGTGCTCTCCAGCAGCAAGCAGCAGCCCCCAGCTCACCGACCAGACAGAATGGATGTCGAACAGGAAGTTGGGAGGACCGGCCTTCACAGCATTCCTGTCCGGCCCGGCCCTCCCAGGTGCCTCCACGGCTGCAGGGCTGCCGCCAGCAGGGCTGAGAGCAGCTGGCAGGCCCTTCATCTGTCACAGGGGTGGCCACAGGTTGCCCAAGGGGCTCTGATTTCTGGTCCTGGCTCTTCCAGGTCCTGCCTGGGTATCCCAAGAAAGCCATGACTCTGAGTCCGTTTGCATATCTGAAGAGGGGCTCACTAATTCCTGCCCCACGAGTTTATTTTGAACATTGAGTGGGCTAATGTGGGCAAACAGCTTTGCAGATACAACAGATAGTAATCATTGTGCAACTCGACATTTATTTGGCACTCATGAAGGACCAGGCACTGCTCCTGGTACTTTGTGTGTGTTATATATATGCTAATGTAGTAAGTACTGCTATCATCATTGTCATTCTTCAGATGAGGAAACTGAGGCCCCAGGGTTACGTCACTTGCCAAGTCACACAAGGTGTAAGTGCCAGGGGGGATTTGAAGGTCTGTGGTTGGGCATCTTTGCTTTCAGCCACCATGCTGTGCTTGCTCACCTGTCACACAGCAGCATAATTCGTGGGATATTCTTCAACCTGGAGGTAATTTCCACTCAAGGACTCTAGCTGGGTGGGGTAGTTCTTGACATGGAAACATCCATCCCCAAATTCCCACGCCACTGCGGCAGCCCTTGGCTAAGCCTGCCTTCCTCGCTGGACTACTGCAGGTGTTTCTCACCTGGGGGGCTGTCTCCAGTTGCTTCCTGGTCTGTTTTCCTTTCCTCATCATTGCCAGAGGGAGCTTCCTCCCCCTGAGGGTCTTCAGCGCCCCCCATCCGTAAGATAAGGTGCCACGTCCCTGGGCTGACTTTGTTCCCACGACCAAACCTGGATCTCTAAGCCTGACGTCAAATGCACCTTCCAGGCCCCAACACCAGCCAGGCTGAGACACATACAGCTCCCCGCAGTGGTGCCCCGAGCTTTGTCCTTGGGATACCCCCCTTCCCCTTCAAAGCCAGGTTCAGAACCCCTGTCCCACGAAGCCGGGTGCCCTAGATCCCACACTCTAAGACATTTTTTTCTGAGTGACCAATCCTCTTCTGTGGCGTTCTCATGGCCTTTTTCCTTCCTATCTCCTAGGTCGTCATTTGTGTAGATGACTTTGCCCGTTCTTGTGTGTCTCCTCCTAGCATGGGTCATGGGGCTGGTAGGAAGTCAGTTCTGCACAGAAGGTGCAGCAGGTGAGATTGGGGTTGCAGGGCCAGGTCTGCGCTGGCCCCCACACTTGCCATGGGGACTTTGGCAAGAGCCACCATCTCCTCAGTGCTAAGACTGGAATGATGGCCATCCCCATGGATGCAGCCAGCACTGGACAAGCCGGGTGGGCAAGACGTGCTCTGCGAAGTGTAGAGTTCCGGTGTTGTCCGTGCTTGTTGGTCAAGTGGATAAACAGAATGTTGAATTTATTCAAGCAGGTTGTTTCCATACTCTGCACCCTCATTCTCATCCTACTGGCTGGGGATTCAGGACTCAGCACCCCCGCTGAGCAGTGTCCTTCTTCACTCTGTCTCATTCTCCTCCTGCCCACCCACCCACCAGATTTTCTCCGCAGCCACCCCTAGTTCCCCTGCTGCCTGCAAGAAAGAAGCAGGAGCTCCTCCACCTCCATCCCTTGGGCCAGTGGCGTCTTCCCTCCCATCCACGCCCAGCACCAGGGACTCTGCCCACCATCAGCAAATTCAGCAACACGTGTGTCGGAAAGGGATGAGCTCCATGCCCCTTGCTCCAAACATCGGAGGAGCCAAGATGGGAAGGGCCTGGGCGAAGGGTTCTCTGATCCCCAAACACACGCCCCGCCCATTTCTCCAGCCCATTGCGTATTTGTAGACTCTTGAGTTGGAAGGAAAACATTAAGCTCATAATCCCTGAGTTTGAAAGTTCTTTCCAGAACATGCACCCTCTTGAAGCAGTGAAAATAAAGATACCGCCACCACCAACTATTACTGCTACTAACACCACTAAGATAGATGGTAGCTTATTAAACTATTATTTAGCCGGTGCTAGACTCCGTACCATGTGCCGGGCCTTTTGCTCAGGTCTTTATATCTGTCAGCTCAAGAAGTTCTCCCAGCACCCCAAGGAGGGAAATATTCTCATTAGCCTCATTTACAGATAAGAAAAAGAAGGCACAGAGAGGCTGAGGGGTTAGTCCACAGTCACACAGCTCCTTGGTAGCCAAGTCAGACTTGGAGTACGATGGCCCACCTCCCGTCCCTGCACTCTCTCCGTAGGAGCAGCAGGGGTGGATATTCCCTGTTGCCGCTGTGTGGGTATCAGCACCCCTTACTGTAGTTCATAAGTTCACTTAAGGAACTGCCGGTGTGTTTGACAAAGAGCAAAAGTGGCTGCCTGAAGAGCCCCCTGCTGTTGCTAGAGCTGTGTGTGATGAACGTCTGGCCTGCAGGAGTAGCCGTGACTCCCTGGGGGTCCAATAGTGTGTGTGTGTGTGTGTGTGTGTGTGTGTGTGTGTAACTTACAGTATTTGTTTTAAGCAGCACTTGTTAGCCACCAAGTAAGCAGCATGTAGCAGATGATGCATGCCCTAGGGTGAGCAAGATTTAAAGAAATAAACATCTCAGCATAATCCCGACGCTTTCTCATTAATCCTCAACAGAGCAATTTTCCTAACACAGCATCTTCTGTCTCGGTCACCGCATTCCTCCTTAATGAGGGCTGGCTCAGACTTCCCAAGGACAAAGCCCATCTCTAGCTGGCCTGGCCCTGCAGCCCAATTTGAAAGTCAAAGCCCTCACAGGCAGTTTTTCTTATCTGTTGGAGGCTTTTCTCCAGCAAGTCTTTCCATTGATTGAGTGCCTGCTGTATGCACATGTCATCTCTGAACCTTCTGTGGCCCGCCAGTCAGGGTGTTTAACCACAGGCCAGGCAAAGAAATGGGTAGCGTGTCTGTGGCTACACTGCCGGCGGGGGACAGAGCCGAATTTGCCCCCTGGCCTGAACCCCCAGCTCTTTCCACCTCAACCGTGGGATGAGCTTCGCCTTCTCTAAAAGTTGTCAGTTAATCAAGAGAAAAGAAAAGCAGGACCAGGGGATCTTTGTGTTTTCCTTCGTTCATCTACTCTTCTTTCTCCCCTGCCTGCTGCAAAAGCCGACAGAGAGCTGACAGCCGTCCCCATGTGACCTTATGTTGCTAAGCTGAAACACCAGCACTGTCTTCTCCATTGGGAAGGAAGCATTTTCTAGCCCGTCTGAGGGAGGGTCCTCCTGCCCAGCTCCCTGCCAGCTGCCGCTAGCCCTTCCGTGCTCTCAGCACCACTTCTCTGAGCAGCATCCTTGCCAGCCCCTCAGGGCACAGCCCAGACCCCTTTCCCAAACGTTTCTCTGAAGCTGGACCAGGCTTTTTCTACAGAGGATTAGAGCACCATCTGCCCCCCAGGCTGGCAAGCAGATCCTTTCTTGGGGTGTCCTGAGCCCTTGGAGTGCCCTTAAGGACTGTTGGGCAATCCAGTCTTGTTTGTTGGTCACCTGTGGAGCATAATATGGCTTGATTTTGCCCAAACAATCCAGGAAGCACTTATTGAATGCCTGCTGCGTGCAAAACACTCAGGATCAAAGAGACAGCACAGACCCTCCCTGGCTTAAATCACAAAAGATGTGGGTGTCAATAGCTTTATTATAGAAAAAGAAAATCTTTCTATCTGATACTTGCAAAGCATCTGGGAGGTGGATGGGCAGGGATCATGGGGTCTGTCTGAAAGCTTGGGAAGTGGAGGCCGGGGAAGTTGGTTTGCAGCTATTGGGTAACTCTCAGCTCTCCTGGTCCCCGGCTCCATGTGCTTTGCTCCTGGCCACCACCCCAACCCCAACCCCAGTCCCCTCCCCGCCCCCACCCACAGTGGTAGATGGTTGCTTTCAGGAACAGGGTGAAAAGGATTAAGGTTCCTTGTAAGAAATGACCTCTTAAAAAGTGCTCTCCACTTAAGGAATGGGGCTATTGCATCCTTTTGAGCGATAACAAAAGTCTCATCCTAGTCTTTATTTGCTTTCCTGGCAGGGGTTCATTCAGACCCACTCTGTTGAACAGCCTTGCTGGTCGGCGGGGATCATGCACGCACACACATACACAGGGATCTCACTCACACACACACACACACACACACCAGGCTCCAGCCTCATCTTCTCTGGCCCTGTTTTCTTCCTAACCCAGTACACTTCTCTTCCTCCCATGCACAGACTAGGGACTTTGACATGGCTTCCTGAGTCTTTCTGCATCTTCTGACACAGTTGGGTGTCCCAAAATAACTGTGAGTGAGGCCACACATGTCCTGGCTTGTGTTCGCAAGGGACAGCCACCTCTGTGCCTCCCACTCTGCTCATGCAGGTGCCCCTGTGGAGGAAGGTGCAGTGACAGCTGCCTCTGTGCCTCCCACTCTGCTCATGCAGGTGCCCGTGTGCAGGAGGGTGCAGTGGTCACCCGGGAGCCACGTTGGTTGGGGGAGGTACTGGCATTTTATGTAAGTCCTCCTGTAGATTCTCACGTGCACCTCCAGTGCAGAATCTGGTCTTTTGTTGTTTGTTTCATGCTATGAACACTACTGAAAACAATTTTGCAGTACAGAGGAGGGGAAATTTAAAAATAATCCAAAAAGATCCCCTTCGGGAGGTGAACACACTGGGTACGCCATTGCCCCGGCCTCCGTCCACTCTAGGAGGTGGAGTGATGCTCTAATTCGACCGTATTTGTTTTGTTGTCTCCCCGTACCCCTCTCTTTTCCTCCTTCTCTGTTTCCTTTCTCTCTCTCTCTTCTTCCAAAATAGGGATAACATAGTTTTTCCCTTTGTACCCCTGGCTTCCAGCCTGACCCCCTGGCATGCAGTAGACACCCAGTAAATGCCCATTTAGTCAACGAATGAGTGAACTGTTGAACAAACTAATTTCTACTCATCCTCCTAAGGCCCGGAGACTTTGCCCAGTGAAAAGGAATGTAATATGACTAGGAGGCCACTGGCCCACACAGGGGACACCCATTTGGTTCCCATGATGCTGTTTAATCACACCAAAGACGATATCAAATTAATTGGGGTAGAATAAGTACTAATTTATGACTACCTTTGCCAGCTATTCCCCAAGGGAAAACTTAAAAACTCCCCGTTGTCTTGCACTTGCTCAACTGCTGACATCCAGTGAGAGCGGCCCAAGCTTCTCATAGCTGAGCCAGCAGAGGCACAGCTCACCCCCCGCTCACAGCCACGGAGAGGTGGTCATCAGGTGCAGCCCGGGGGATGGGGTCATCCCAGCTGGTGTTGGCCACCTCTCATTGAGGTTCTCATCCAGGCTCCTCTAAAAGCACACTGTGGCTCTGGGGTGTGAGTGGGGCCCCTGAGTTCTCACACGGACCGCAGAATGCAGTGTGGAGGTCAGAGACCCTGGACCTCACCATCTGAGCATTTCTGTCCCCCCAGGGCAAACGTCCCTCCATTATTGGTAATCAGAGATGATGTGCTGTGCCGAGACAGCATTTTCTCCTGCTGCGCTGTGCCGAGTTACTATGGCAACGGTTTCAAAGGGGGTGAATTTGCTTTTCCTTCTTAATTCCATAATGCTCTCAGGCTTTCCAAAAATGTTCTTATTTTCCTGGCTTCTACTGTGGATCTAGGCATGCCGGGCGCCCAGCAAATAGAGCCGCGTCCTCTACCATGTATGTACTGCATCAAATAGCTCAATTCTTAGCATTTAACTGAGCAAGGTTTTTTAAAAAATGAAGCATGTTTTTAGCATCTACTCTTTGTAAGTAGATGTGCTAGGCACTGGGATTCAAAGAGAAATCAGATTCAGCTCCTTTCCTTAAAGAGCTCAAATTCCTAAGAAAGACTGACAAGTACACAGCTGACTATGATATAATGTAACATAGTATAATACAATGTAATATTATAAATGTAATGTAATATAGTATAATGTAATGTAATATAATAAATATTTTGTCAGTTGTAGGAATAAATTAGCGTGGGGCCCCAGTGGAGAATGCTATTAATTCAGCCTGGAGTGTCAAGGGTTATGAGTCAGCAGACCTAGTGTTTGATTCCTGATCAATTACATAGGAGCTGTGCAAGCTCAGGGAAATGACCTTACCTCTCTGAACTCCAATCCCCCACCATGCTGGGCTATTGTGAAAGTGAGGGGGGAACCCCATGAAGTTACAGCACCCAGGCCCAGAGCTCTAAGGCATTCCTGCTCCTCCCCACCCTGGGGCGCCCAGGAGATAGATGGAGGACCCCCAGGCAGCACCTCCGGCAAAGGCAGCAGCAAGGTGGCCCCAAGAAAACAGCACATTCAGTGCAGGGGCAGATTGGAAAGCCAGGATGGCCAGTGCAGGGGGTTGCATCTGAACCCATCGCCATCCCTGGGAGCTGAGTGGGACCCTCTTCGAGAGCCTCAGCTGAGCAAGACCAATTTCATGGTGGTTAAGTGCTACAGGGGCGGCGCGGAAAGAAGCACAAACATTGCTCTGGAAGTTCTCAGGGTGCACTCAGTGCAGGACCCAATGCCATTGTGCCTCGTCACATTTGGGGTGCTGCGGTTGTGGCCTCTACCTGTCTCACTGGCTTAGGTGCTCTTTGAGGGAAGGACGCATCTCTCTTTGTCCAGTGCGATGTTGGCACATGGAGGCGGCCGAGGGCCGTGGGATGCTGTGTCACCACACTCTTCCTTTCCACGTATGCCTCAGTTTCCTCGCCTATAAAACAAGGGTCATGATAGTATCTCCTTCAAAGGGGTGTTGATAAAACCCAAGCACGCCATAAAGTGCCAGCACATACCTGGCATAGAGCAGGCTCTCAGTAAATGTCAGCTTTTATTTTTGCTTTGTACGCCCTGTTTTTAATTGAAAACTCTCCAGCATAGACACATTAGCCAAAGAGACTGTCGGGTATCGACATTAGGCAGCAAATCTGGCCATTAACCACAGCCTGCGTGGAAGAACAACACAGGAAGGGTCGGTAGCTCTCTGTGTGTTGGAAAGTTTAATGAAAGGGCAGAATTCTTTTCTGAATTGTGTTCTTTCAGCAAAACAGCCAAGTTCAGAGGCCAGTTCTCTGCAGGACATCACCCCAAAGTATTACAGGGCTGGATGACTTGATGAGAAAGCTTTGGGGCTTGAGGATCTGGAGGAAACCTGGGCTCCATTCCCATGTGTATAAATCCGGTGATCGTGGGCGAAGCGCTCAGTGCCTGGCCCAGCGGGGACTCAGCACAGACCAGTTGGCGCTGATTCTAGCCTGTGGCTTCTCCATCTGCAGAAAAAGGCAGAACCCACCCACTGACACCCTCGCAGGGAGTAGAAAAGGATTCCTCCCTTCCAGATTAGATCAAAGCAGGGTCCCTGTGGAGCTCTTTCTTTTCCCTCCATCAGGACGAGCACCTGGCGGTGCAGGGAGCATCAGTGCCCCTGGTGGGGGCGGCACAGTCACACTCGTCAGCTAAGGCCTGTGCACCGGGCTTCTGTAGAAAGTTGGCACTTGCCACCTGTAGCATGTGACGTGCTCAGGCACCGTGCCACGCACCAACAGACTGTGATGGCTAATTTAATGTGCCAACTTGACTGCGCCCTGGGCTGCCCAGATTGAACATTGCTTTTGGGGGTGTCCGGGACAGTGAGGGTGTTTCTGGAGGAGGTTAGCTTTTGAATAGGTGGACCCAGGAGAGAAGTGGCCTTCCCCAGTGTGGGCAGCACCAGCCAATCTGGGGAGGGCCTGAATGGAACAAGAGGGTGAAGGAGAAAGGAATCTGTCTCCTGTCTTCCTGCCTCACTGCCTGAGCTGGTTCGTCTCTTCTCATCTTCTCCTGCTCTTGGACCAGGATTTACACCGTGGGCCCCTCTAGTTCTCAGGTCCTGAGACTTTGGGAATATTTAACCTACCAAAGCCTCCATTTTACTATCTGTATGATAGGAAGACACCATCTCCCAGTGAGGCGCCATAGCAAACCAGGGCAGGCACGGATGTGCATGAAGCCAGGTGACCCGAGATGGTCACCTAGCAGGTTGGAGCTGGAGCAGCCAGCCTGGGCAGGCGGGTGGCTTTTGAAGGCTTCAGCCTCCTCCACCGGCCTGACGTCTGACATGGCCTTCTGGGAATCACTCACGTGATGGAGTGGGAGGGCACTGATGATGCCGCGTTGGGTGCTATGAAATGCTGCTTTTCTGTTAAGTTTTAGAGGACCTCAATGTGCATTGTTTTAGAGAGGATGACTCCCTGCTTGATGTTGAGATCTCTGCTTCCCAGCATACACCAGACCTTTATTTTTACAACCTGGAAGTTTATATGGTGCTCTTGGCGCAAACACCTCGTTAAGAAGTCTTCAAACCTGTGCTCATTAGCATTTCTTCCAGGGCCTTTCAAAGACAGAGCAAGCTACAGTCCTGCTTCTCTTAGGATCCCACACCTGAGAGCCCTGCCCCAGGCACCTGAGACACCTCCGGTACTGAGCCGGCGGATCCGCTTCATGCCGCCTCCCCCCGCCGCTGCCCCGTGTAGCCGGGCCTAGGCCAAGGGCCTGTGCAGTACAGACCTTTGGGCAGAGGAGGGTTTTCTCCTTGGTGAGTACTCAGGTCATGCCCATGGACTTGTCCCTTTTCCTTGGCGATTAAGTCTTAGTGCCTAGAGTCCTACACTCTTTGCCTGGTTGATTCCTTTTTAAATAAGCGATTGCCCACTCCAGTGTCCCGCAGCACTCCAGTGCCTGGAGCCGGTTATGGGTCACCTCTTCTTTCTCTTCCTTCTGAACTCCCTCCCTTCTCTCCCCTGGGGAAGGCCACGGCAGATAAAACTCAGTGCACATTTGTGGAAATGCAAGTCCTCAGGGAGGAGGAGACACGGAAGGTGTGGCCCCAGTACACCTAGATTCTGAGTTTGAACTGACGTGTGGATTTGCTCACCTGTGCACAGGAACGCTCTCATTCTTCTTCCTTCTCTCCCTCTTCCGTCTCTCTCTCTCTCTCTCTCTCTCTCTCTCTCTCTGTCTCATACACACACACACACACACACACACACACACACACACACACGCATTTTCCCACTCTGCTCAAGGGACTGACCTTGGGCAAAACGCCTGCCCTTTCTAGAGACAGTATCTGCAGCCAGGTTTTTGGGGGTTTGTTTGTTTTGTTTTATTTTTCATTTCAGAATATTATGGGGGTGTAAACGCTTTGGTCACATAAATTGTCTTTGCACTGCCTGAGTCAGAGCTACAAGCGTGCCCGTCACCCAGATAGCCAGTTCTGTGAAAGACATTAGTAGAAGTTATACTACCTGAATCACTGGCGGTTCTGAAGATCCAAACGGGGAAGTGGCCACACGGGCTGCTGTGGCGGCCTGTGCCCTCCGGGGTGCTCCTGCATCGTCTCAGTTTCTCCATCCTTAGGGCTGTGGGGTCCCTGGAAGGCAGCTAAACGACTGCGGGTAATGACCGCCATATTGTGACAATCAATCGTCACCCACAGTTTGCAGGGACAGCTGAGCTCACTCTGAGCCTTCTCTGATGTGCTGAGGGTTGAATAGTCTGAACTCTCAAAAGTCATTTGGATCAAATTCGAGATACCTGTGCAAGTGTGGCTGTTCCCTCCATCTTCCTAAAGGACATCTTTTGAAGAATAAGATAAAGCGTGTGGCTTGATGCATTTCCTCAACGTGAACACGCCCATGCACCCAGCACCCAGATCAGAACGTAGCCACCCCCTGCCCCGAAACTCCCTCATGCCTTCTCCCAGACTTTACCCCTCCAGGAGCAACTAACAGCCCAACCCTGACACCACATACCAGTTCTACCTGGCTTTGACCTTTATAAACATCAGAATTTCTTAAACGGTGCACTATTGGCTTTTGGGACTGGACAATTCTATGCTGCTAGAGGGTCTCCTGTGCATCGTAGGATGTAAAAACACCCC
This sequence comes from Avahi laniger, assembly GCA_963575035.1. NCBI lineage: Eukaryota > Metazoa > Chordata > Mammalia > Primates > Indriidae > Avahi > Avahi laniger. Next base: position 39,230 of record CAUYSK010024334.1, read on the forward strand.
TGATTTCAGCTCACTGAAAGCCAGTAGTGTCTTGTTACTGAGCAGTCATAACAATCAGAAATGTCTCCGGATGTTGCCAAAAGTCCCCCCAGGATCAGTTGAGAACTACTGATATAAATGGACTCACATGGTGTGTTCTTTTTTGTGCCTGCGTTTTTGGGTCATTATTTCGTTTGTGGGATCTGACCACATTGTTGCGTATAATTGCAGCTCAGAACTCCCACTGCTGCGAGGGATTCCCCGGTGTGACTGTGTATCCGTTAAGTGTCCATTTCACTGTTTATGGCAGTTGAGTTGTCTCCAGCTTGGGGCTACTGTGGACAGTGTTGCTATCGATATCTGCCTACCGGTCTTTTGTGATCACATGCACACGTTTCTGGTGGGTGTACAGTATGTTCTGTGAAGTCTTTTGGCTTCCTCACCCTCCAGTGCCCATGTGCCCCCCGAGCCTTCATCACAAGGCGTCTTCCTCCTGCGGTGAAGTGCCCCAAACAAGCCCCATCTCCCCTCAGCCTTCCCCCGATTTGGTGGCGTCAACTCAAGTGTTCTGATCACCGTGACCACTGCTCCGTCACTCCGGTTAGGCCATTAACACACACCCACCACACTGCCCACCGGGGGTCCCCAGTCTTAGACCAACTCGCTACAGCCCAGGCCCTCTCTCCTGGTGGGGTCTGGGTGGACCCAGCCCTGAGGGCTGGTGCCATTCAGCCTTGGGAAGCTGCTGGGATGCACGAGAGTCCTGGACGTCTCAGCGGAAGGTAGCCCCGGGGTGAGGGGAGTGAGGGGCAGCAGCTCCCAGTCTGATGGCCTCACAGGATTGTCATTTTCCTTGTCACAAATGTTCTTCTGACTCACAGTTGTGTGCTAACCAAAGCAGCCGGATTTGGATGCTAAACTTCCCATTCCATGACTCAGTTTACACACATCTCTCTCTCTCTCATATCCTTACAATGAAAATGGATGAAGTGGCTCTAACTGTGTGAAAAACCCAGGGAATTGCAGGAGGCACAGGGAGACTAGGAGCTCTCAGAGGTGTTCATGAACCTAAGACGGCAGGCAGTGTGTTTGTGTGCACATGTGCACGTGTGCGCCTGTGTGTGTACATGCACACTGTATGTTTTCTTACTCTTTTTTTTTTTTTTTTTTTTTGAGACAGAGTCTTGCTCTGTTGCCCGGGCTAGAGTGCCTGACATCAGCCCAGCTCACAGCAACCTCACACTCCTGGGCTCAAGCAATCCTTCTGCCTCAGCCTCCTAAGTAGCTGGGACTACAGGCACGTGCCACCATACCTGACTAATTTTTTCTATTTTTCCTAAAGACAGGTCTCACTCTTGCTCAGTCTGGTCTCGAACTCCTGACCTCAAGTGATCCTCCCGCCCCTGCCTCCCAGAGTGCTAGGATTACAGGCATGAGCCACGGCGCCCGGCCATCACGCACACTCTATGTGAAGGGTGCAGTACATGGTGCTCATTGGGGGGATGGGTAAGAGAACCACAGATTATGAGTAAAGTGATTAAAGACTTTTGCACACAGGTTTTTGAGTGCACATAAGTTTTCCTTCCTCTTGGGTAAATATAAACCCACGAAGAGTGGGATTTCTGGGTCACGTAAGCGCATGGTTAACATTGCAGGAAACTGCTAAACTATTTTCCAAAAGGGCTGCATCATTGCTTCCCACCAGCAATGTGTGCGGGTCCAGTTGCTCCACATTTTTACCAGAACCTAGTAACAGTTTTTTAAAAAGACATTTAGCCATTTTACTAGTGTGCAGTGGTATCTTGTGGTAGTTTCAACCATTTAATTCCCAGATGGTTAATGTTGAACATTATGTGCTGGTCTGCCCTCTGTATATCTCTTGTTCAGTGATATCTCTCCTGTTCAGATTTTTGCCTGTTTTTTAAAGTGGGCTGTTATTGTTGAGTTTTAAGAATTCTTTATATATTCTACTTACAAATCCTTTGTCAGATGGTTTGTAAATATTTTCTTCCAGTACATGGCTTGTCTTTTCATTCTCTTAACAGTGTCTTTCACAGAGAAAAAGCTTTTAATTTTGATGAAATGTAGTTTGCCAGTGTTTTCTTGTATGGATTGTGCTTTTGGTGTGGATCCAAAAACTACGTCTAACTCAAGGTCATGGACATTTTTCTCCTACGTACTTTTCTTAAGTTATTATAGTTGTTTGTTTAAATTTAGGTCTATGGTCCATTTTTAGTTAGTTATTGTATAAGGCATAAGTTTTGGGTTTTTGTTGTTGTTTGCAATTTTTGTATAAGAGATTGGGTTCCACGTTCATAATCTACATGCAAAATATATATATAGATATTGCAAATTGATGTCCGCTTGTTCAGCATCATTGTTGACGACTATCCTTTCCCTATTGAATTGCCTTTGCAATCTTTTCAAAAATCAGTTGGCCATGTTATATAATATAAATCTATTTCTGGACCCTCTGCTGTGTTCCGTGAATGTATGTATTTCAACTTGTGCTAAACTACACTGACTTGTTAACTATAACTTTATAGTCAGTCTTGAAATAAGATAGCCTGAGTTCACCAAATTTGTTCTTTTTCAAAATTATTTTGGCTTTGCTTGGTCCTTTGTCTTTGCAAATTAATGTTGGAATCAGCTTGTCAACATCTACAAACATTCCCCCTGGGATTTTCACTGGGATGGCCTTGAATCTCTACATCAACTGGGGGAGAATTCACATCTTAACAATATTGAGTCTTCAAGTTCATGACTATAGTCTTCGTTTATTTAGATCTTTGCCTTATTTCAGCAGTGTTATGTTGTTTTCAGCATTCAGATCATGCACATATTTTGCTAGATTTATACTAAGTATTTTATTTTTTGGTGATGCAAAAATGGAAAATGGAGGCCGGGCTTGGTGACTCACGCCTGTAATCCTAGCTCTCTGGGAGGCTGAGGCGGGAGGATTGTTTGAGCTCAGGTGTTCGAAACCAGCCTGAGCAAGAGCGAGAGCCCATCTCTACTAAAAATAGAAAGAAATTAATCAGACAACTAAAAATATATAGAAAAAATTAGTCGGGCATGGTGGCACATGCCTGTAGGCCCAGCTACTCGGGAGGCTGAGGCAGGAGGATCACTTGAGCCCAGGAGTTTGAGGTTGCTGTGAGCTAGGCTGATGCCATGGCACTCTAGCCCGGGCAACACAGTGAGACTCTGTCTCAAAAAAAAAAAAAAAAAACGGAAAATGGAGAAAATCGAAAAAGCTCCACTGTGATGGGACCTTGGGACAGCAGGTCCAGCTCCCTGCGCTGGAGCCCTGGGTCCACACAGCCATGACGATTCTCACAGCGATGACTCACAGGCATCCACGAGTGCCTGTCACCCCACAGCACCCACGAAGGTGGTTCCTACTCTGATCCTCATTTACAGACGAGGAAACTGAAGTGTAGTGAAGGTTAGTCGCCTGCCCTCATCGTACAGCTGGGAAGGAACCAAGCTGGGGCTCAGTCTCACGCCCGGGTCTTCAGCCCACGTAATGTCCCTAGCCTGTCCCACTTCCGTCCAGCTTAAATGTCTCATCACACCACTGCCATCCCATTGCCTTGTTTCTGTCTCTGCTGAAGTGCATGTGACACCATTATGCGACCACGTGTTTAGGTCTATATTCTTTTTAAATGCTGACCCCTTCAAAATCAGAGGTCTGGGTGACCCTTGGCATCCCTAACGTCTGTCCAGCACTCCCGGTGCAGAATGGACCTTTAGCGCTTATTGAGTGGATGATGAGTGGGCGATGGCACTCCGAATCTGTCCAGCCTTTTATATTTAGACCATAGAGACCCTGCGAGATTCAGTGATGAGATAAATTATCTTCGTAATGTTTGTATGCTGACTGGTGGCTTCTCTGGAATCTTCTGATGAACTAGATCACCCAGAGAGCCTGAGCCACAGATTATGTGTCCCTAAGAGACAAAACTGAGGGTGTGGTCCCTTGTACAAATTCTGAAATTGCTGCTATTTCTCAGATTGGCCATGCACAGAGTTGTCAGATGTAGCAAATAAAAATGCAGGATGCCCAGTTAAATTTCACTGTCAGATAAATAACAAATAATCATTTAGAGTAAGTGTATCCCAGGCAACATATGGCGTGCACTTAAATGCTAAAAAAAAAAAATTGGTGTTGTTTATCTGAAATTTAAATTTAACTGGGTATCCTGTATTTTATATGAGGATTTTATCAAAGGATTTATCTGACTTCCTTGCAACACAGGCTCTCATTTTAGGTCCCTCTATGACTGACTTCAGCCTTCTCAGTATTTGGCAAGGACTTCTGAGCCGTGGGTAGGACCTTAGAAGTCACCCTGTCCAAGCAGCTCCCCAGTAAGGCCCAGAGAGGGGCAGGGCTGGAGCAGGGCCCAGAGCAGCGGGGGAGCACAGCTCTGAGCCCTGCGCTAGCCTTGGACGTGGGACAGTTGGAACATTTTTACTCACATTCAAATCCAGTTTTAAAATCCACAGCCCAGGAGCATCAAATTGCAGCTCTGGCTGGGCCAGGACTCTGCAGGGTGGGCCAGGCCGAGCCGGGCCCTGAAAATGGCCTTGTAGGGGAGGAGAGTCTGGCGACCCCCAAGGGGGACCAGGACAAGCCCCGCGTCTCCAGTCCTCCCCACAAACGTGCTCCATTCTCCGTTTCCCCTCCTCTGTGTGAGTCCCCTCTAGTGAGCACTCTCTGAAGGTCTCCTTTCGCAGCATGTTCTGTTCCTTTCTTCGGAGAGCCCGGCTTAGGGGAGATTTACGTAACCACCACCGCCTCAGCGGCAGGAGATGGGGACCCAGAGGCCATCCACTCCTCAAAGCAGCTCTGCTCCAGGGGGCAGGGTGAACACCGCTGGGACAAACAGGGCCCTCTGAGGCCCCCCAGGGACGCCGCTCCAGTGTCCACAGTGGCCCCACCACCTGGAACCCCTCCATATCACGCTCGGCCACCATGTCCCACATGGTGACCCCAATACTGTGGGATGGGGACCCCAAGGTTGGGTTCAGAGAGCACTTGGTCCCACAGCCATGCTCGTAACCATCGCGCGTGTGGTGCACCCCAATGTTCAAAGCATTGCTCTTGATTTTATGAAGTTCAAATACACCAAAAAGTACCAGAGACCCACGTACCCCCTGACCAGGACAGACCATTTTTATTATTTCCTCATGCTCACCTCATCGTTTGTTATAATAAACTGCTGCAGATGAGCTCAGTCTCCCTGTCCTCAGCGCCCCCTTTCTCAGAGGCAGCGGCCGCCGTGAACCTGGCTTCATGACCCGCGTTGACACTTTTCCCAACGTACACGTGGATCTGTGCATGATATATGGTATTATTATGCACGTGTGTTTTTTTTGTTTTTTTTTTTTTTTGAGACAGAGTCTCACTGTGGTGCCCGGGCTAGAACCTCAAACTCCTGGGCTCAAGCGATCCTCCTGCCTCAGCCTCCCGAGTAGCTGGGACAGACACTTGCCACCCTGCATGGCTAATTTTTTTTTTTTCTGTTGTTAGTGGAGACGGGGTCTTGCTCTTGCTCAGGCTGGTCTCAAACTCCTGAGCTCAAGAGATCTTCCTGCCTTGACCTCCCAGAGTGTTAGGATTGCAGGTGTGAGCCACCGCACCCAGCCCCAAACCGATTTTTATAGTCTTTATCAAATATCAAACTTTGGAATAAATTTAACAGCATCTAAATTCCTGATGTGAACAAAATTAGAAGGCATAGTGATGAAGAGAACAGATCTTGAAGTGAAACACACCTGGCTTGGAGTCTTGCCTCTTGCCAGCTGGTTGTGGGGGTTGGGGGGTTCATCAAGGAATTGACTGGAATCATGGGTCTTCTCCTGTATGAAGTGGGGATACCTCCTCGACAAGTCCATGCAAATGTGAGGTGCTTAGTACCATACCTGGCTACTAATAATAATATCTACCTGGCTTAAAAAGCAGAGGTAAAAGCAGCTGCAGTATCTTGTCTGCTATTTTATCTACCTCAAGCTCTACATCATGAGTTGAAGCCTCGAATAAAGGTCATATTACTTTTCCGTGTTACTGGGGATATTTGATCTATGTGATAGGCAGATAAAATGTCTCTGCCTTAGAGAGAAAATGGACTTTTTAGGTAGCCAGAGTTGTAGCACACTTTTGCTAGCAGACATTTGAGGTGGTTTTCTGAAAACTGTGCAGGTGAAGCATCCTAGGTTCCAAGAAGGGAACCACAGTGTCCCAGGTCCCATGACTGCACTGTGGACAGAACCAACCTATATCCTCTGTCTTGTGCTGGGTCCACAACTGTGGTGAGATATCCTCACTACACTCTGAGTGTTGGGAAAATTCGTAATTAATACACACATGTGCGTATGGAAGTGTGTGCCTGAAACCGTTGTGCTCTTAGTTTCCATGCGTGTGCGCCGTGGAAAGTGACTGCTATTCACAGTAACTCTGAGAATCCTGTTTTTCAGAGTGTACACGTGACTTCCTTCCAGCCCCCACCAGATGGATGTTTTTCCTGTTGCATTCGTAAAAACTCAGCACTAGCCTTGGAGTAGCTTCTTGCTCTCTCCCCCTCCCCCTCCCTCTCCTTCCTTCTGTCACTTTATTGGGTGACCTTACATAGCTATGCCCTTGAACTGCTTCTGTTTGCACCTTGTGCTCTTCCTCATTTTCCTTTTGTGTTTTAGGACTGCAGACTAAGCATGCCTAGTCCCTTGTAATACAAAATCAAGATGACCTACGTGGCCTTGATTTCTCTGACTCTCTCTCTCTGCCTCCCTGCCCTCCTGACTCCTCTGTCCTGCAGAGAGCGAGGCAGGGGTGGAAAGTGACTAAACATGTTGAATGCCTGCCGTGTGGCCAGGCCAGGCACCGTGGCAAGTGCTTCCGTGTATTGTCTCATGTAACCCCAGTCTGTACCCTTAGGTCCAGGCCTTGTTATTCCCATTTAACTGGGGTTTAAAGAAGTTGCGTAGTTTGTCCTCTGTGTCACACTTGGACATTCATGCTCAGGATCCGGGTCTGAGTCTGACCGTGATATCATTTATTTGGACTCTGTTATGACATCTGCATCTTTTTCTTGGCTTGGTATTATTATTACCCTGCTAGGCTTAGAGTCAGTTCTGCGCTGCACTTGCTGGCTTCTTTTGTTTGATTTGTGTTTCGCCTTTTCTTATAGATGACTTTATTGAAAAAAAGCTAGAAATGGTGATAAGATAGCAGAGCGGCAGGAGCCTTAGGTACTTATCCACTCCAGCACTTTATAAACTGTACATAAGGGGAAAATTGTTCAGGATGCTAATGGGAAGGTCAAAAAAGTTTCTCTGCACAAATAAATATGTATAATGGTTATATTTTAGTGTTTTCCCCTGAGTCTTTAATATGCTAATGTGCTTTCTGCTGGAAGGGAACGTACTGTACATCACCTCCCAAACTTGTTTTTGTTCAAATATAACATAATTTATTAGAAAGCAAAAGTCCAGATTAATACCAGTTTGTCTTCAACTGCGTCAGATTGACTTTCATTTTGAAGAACAAAAGGGAACAGTGGTTTGGCAGTTTCAGTTCCGTGTGAGGGCTGCCTGCTGTCACGCTGGTGTCTGAAACGTAATGAACGTGGGAAAGGGCTCGTAGAGAACTTCAGCCCTTGCAGAGCTGAGAGCCTCCAGTGGCGCAGAATCTGTCATGCTGGCAAGTAGTATACATACGTTGCTGATTCTTACTCATGAGCTGAACTTCTTTTATTTTGTTCTGTATTCCTACTTTACATTTTTTCTTATTTAATAGACCAAATGTGAATGCCATAAAGAAGGCAAAATGTAGAATCCTTCCCAATTTGCTTATTCTGGAAAAGCTTACTGTGTCAGGTGGGGTTTGGGAAGTTCTTGGATTTTTATTATTCTGTTTCATTGTTTAAAGGAGGGAATAAAGATAAGGATTAAATTTACAATAATTAAAGTGTTGGCCAGTTGAACTCTTGTGCCTGCAGTGTTTCCCATTCTCCTCCCAAACTTTTTGGATCAAAGAAGGCTTTTTATTTGGGGGAAATGTTGTCTAGTCTGGAATTTACATTTTTCTGGATAAGGTACTGAGTCCTCGAGTGCTGGTGTAAGACATTCAGGGTCACCCATCCGGTTAGCGGAGTGTGCCTGTTGACGTAGTCACAATCACAGAATGCGGAATTTAGTGCTCTTTGGTTAAAGGGAAAGTGGAAGGGCGCGTGGCAGGATCCACCTACCACACAGACATGGGCACGTGAGGCGAGCGTTACCAAGGGGTCACTTAGAACTGGGAAAGACACTGGCACAGCGCACAGCAGCTGGACTCGCTCTTTTTATTAATACGGGAGGGTTAGTGTCCACCACAGAACTTGCGAACATCCACATCTGGAACTTTATCTCAGTTACACTGGAGGTTATAAAAAGTTTAAATTGAAGATGGAAGTGGTTGGTTTGAAGGTGACAACATAAAACTGGGAAGCGAGGCTGTTTTCATAGGCGGGCAGGGCATTCTCTTTCTCAGAACTCGGTGTCCCTGAGCGGTCCCAGTGCGGTGCCCCAGGCAGCTCTGAACTACTCGTTTTCCCTCCTGGGTGTGCCTCTCACACGGCCGTCTCTCCTTTTCTCTCCCTAGCCCAAAGAGGTGGGCTTTTCCCTACTCCAGCCATCACATTTAAGGAAAGGAGGCAACCTTTCCCCAAAAAACCATGTTTGGAAGTTGGAAGTACCGAGGATGCTTTCCAGACGGTTATTTCCGTTGTCCTGGCTGGCTGGGCAGCCTTGCCTGACCACACAGACTGCCCCCGAATTCGCAAGATGGGGGATGTGTCCACGCCATGATCGGGTCCCCAGCGGCTGCCATCCCTGGAGCAAACCGGTCACACCTCCGGCCTCCATTTCCTCTCTGTGAGATGGGGGGAGGGGCCACATGATCTCCAGGGTGTCTTTTGTTGTTGTTCTAAAATCCTGTGTATTATTTAAATTTTAATACCTTGGATAAATAAATGAAATGTCTCCTGAATTTATTTTTAATATGTAGCTCATGGCCAAGAATATTCACTGATATAAATGACTCATTTAAAGAAGTGCTTTTTAAATTTTCTGTGGGATTATATTTCACTTGAAGTGTTTTAGGTCCGTTGCGTCCTTTGTTTTCCAGCCCTGTCTGTGAGCTGAGTCAGTCTAACACACTAAGTGATAACAGAACAGATGCTGTGTTTTATGAATCAATCAGCCAGCTCTCAAAGGGATAAAAATTATGGAAAAAATACATAATTTATCCCCGTAAAAGAACTAGCCTATTGCTTAAAAAAAAGTACTTTATGTTATTGCTGTTTTTGTCCCACAGGTGTGAATAAACCTGGAAAGCATAAACATTTAGAAGTTATTAAAAATTTATTGAAAATGTAGTACAAAACTCCCACCCTTCCTTTGTTCCCACCCAAAATGTAGAATTATTATAGTTGGCTGGAGTTTTTCTTCTGTCTCAGTGGTGTAGTTTCCCCACAAGGAAGAAAACTGAATGTGCAGTATCTAAGAATAATCAGCTGTTAAACAGCAGCTGCACATGCCTTTGAGCTGAGACACTGTGGAGGTGGGAGCCGTGTGTCCTGGAGTCCTGGAAGGCTGCGGTTACTAGCAGGGAGTAGCCTGGCTGGCAGCAGGTGTGCTATCAACAGAAAGTTAGCTCACAGCGTAATGCAGAACGGCAGGAAGGATTATATCGCCCAAAAAACCAAGCCAGATTTTTTTGGCAAAAGGGGACAATTTCTCCCTGTCTCCCCCTGTGACAGTAAGAGAGGCTTAGTATAGAATTTGAAAAAAATGAAGGACCTAGAAATCAGTAACGGTGTCACCGTCTTAGGATGATTGCTGCTGTCTCCTTACGGGCACTTCTTGTTTGCACATGTGACGCGTTTGTGCATGTATCTGTGTGTGCATGTGTGTTACACTTTTCATGGTGTGCTCTGTGTGCATTTTCCACAAGATCAAATAGGTCATTAACAACCAAGAGGAGATTGGGAACCTCTATCATAGGACCCCAAAATTCTTTCCACGGGGAGCCTTTGCCTTTTAATTTGTGTCATTTTGGTGGTCATTTCTTATTTAATCTGTGCTTCATACTTTGCCCTCTCACATACTGGATGTTAATAGTTTTTCCAAAGATGATGGTATTCAGGAGTTGAAAGTATTGAATCACTTAATCCATCTTATATATGGACCCATATTAAAAAACAAAAAATTAGTCAATGTCCAAAGAGGTATCTTGAGAATTCATCAGTTTCTCTCCTTTCCTCAAACAGAACTGCCCAGATCCTCTCAAGCTAAGGACCTCCTGGAAACAAAACTGTAAACCACAAATGGAGCTTCACACCCTTTGATGTCAGCAACTAATTTCTTCTTCCTAACTCCAGGACCTTTTGGTACAACTTCGCCCTGTTTCTTTTTCATCTTTCTTCATTGGCAGTGGGGAGCAGCTGGTTACCTCTTTTTAAGATTTCCTTTTCTCCAGAGACTAGGAAGATCAAATTACCCTTTAACTTTGTCTTCGCATTAAATTTCTCCTTCTCATCCTTCTCTTTTACGGTGAAAAGCTCGCTATGAATACCACAAACATGGTGCCGGCATATGGCATGCATTCAGTAAGTAAGTTCCATTGAATAACCTTGAGCACGGGTTGTTAATTGCTGTGTAAATAAACTGTCACCTTCCTTCCTAATTATCTTCTCCCCACCCCATCCGCCTTTCTGTCCTGGTTGATATTAATGGGACGGCCCCTGTGTCCGGCAGGGAATGGGAACGAGGCCCCTTGCTGAGACAACACTTGGAAAGGCCGTATGCAAGGACTTGACCAAATCCTTAGCCAACGACTCTTCCTGTCTCCCGCTTGTATCTGGATGATAGGAAGTGGGTAGTGAACTGAACATAGAATGTTAGGTAGCAGAGGTTCCTCGCTTTCCACTGGTATTTGTGTACCATTTTACTGTTTACAAAGCATCTGGTCTCTAAGCAAGCATTTACTGAGTGTCAACTGTGTGCTACCCAGTAGGCAAAGTACTAGAGCTTCAAGGTTGCTTAAAGCAGCCACTGCCCTTAGGGAACTCATGGCCTAGTGGAGGGGATGGAACATAACAAAAATAGGACACGCTGCGGTAAGGTTTCTAGCAGAAGTGAGATCAAGGTGGCAGAAAAGAACAAGTGACCAGTTCTGCCTGATGGTCGGGGAGAATCAGGGCAAGGTGGTTGACTTGGGCTCTGGCGCAATGGCTAAGGGACAGTTTATTTAACGTGGTTCCATTCCCAGGTCTTGAGGGCGGGCATTGGTCTTCCGCCTTGGCAATCCCAGTGCAGGTGGCTGGCTGGCTAGAGCACGGGCTGCCAAGCAAGACGTGAGTTTGGATGTAGCTGAAGAGTGACAGCCGAGGGAGAAATGAGAGGTGGGAATGTTTATGTTAGAAGAATCCCTGACTCCAGAGGAGGATGAACGAGAGGACGGCGAGTCAGGAGAGAGAGGGGAACAGGAGGCTGTTGGAGCACAGTCGTGCTCCCTTCGCAGCCTGTCGGTCACGGGCTGCAGGGCTGCATCGACGACAGTGGTCCCAAGGGATCATTATGGAGCTGGAAATTCTCACCACCATGACATCATGGCCGTGGTAATGTCATAGCACAAATACTGTATTTTTTACTGCATTCACTGTAGTCTAGGTGCACCGTGTTTCTAAAGCCCACAGCAGTGTAGAGTAGCGTCCTAGGCCTTCACGCTCACTCACCACTGCCTGACCCACCAGAGCAGCTTCCAGTCCCGAAAGCTCCATTCATAGGAAGTGCCCTAAATAAGTGTCCGATTTTTTTTATCTTTTATACCATATTGTCACTGTACCTTGTCTATGTTTAGACACATTCAGAGGCACAGACACTGAGGCATAGGCACAGACACTGAGCCACTGTGTCACAGTGGCTGTGTCACTGTGTCACAGTTGCCTGCAGTATTCAGTGCAGTCACGTGCTGTGCAGGTTTGCAGCCTAGGACCACAGGCCACCCCACGTAGCCCAGGTGTGCAGTGGGCCGTGCCGTCTAGGTGTGTGCAAGCACCCTCCGTGATGTTCACACTATGACAAAGTCACCTGACGACACGTTTCTCAGAACGCATCCCCATCATTAAGTGATGCATGACCATATTCCAGGGAAAAAACGATGGCACAAGGAAAGGCTGGGGAGGCAGTGGGTTGGGGCCAGGGGGGACTGGCCTCGTGTTGTCACAAGGGATGTGATAAAGGAGGTGCTGTCTGGGAGGGACCCCACGTTCCTGGGTGGGGGTCATGTTTCGGTTAACTCTGAATATGCCGTGGAGTGAGATGATTATTTGTAAAGTGTTCACTGTCATGCATTTCAGAGGGGCCTGAGACATGTGGGTTGGCAGGATTGGTTGGAGACACCAGTACAAGTGTGGCTTGGACACAAGTCTGCTTTAAGGGTTGGCGAACTTTTTCCATGAATACTTTAGGCTTTGTGGTCTCTCTGCAGCTGAGCCCCGCTGCTGCTGCACGAGCAGCCGTGGCCAGTACGCGAGCGGATGGATGTGGCCGTGTCCAGGAGAGCTTTGTTGACAGAAATGGGCGGGGGCCGGATTTGACCCGTGGGCTGCCGTTTTGCGTTCCCTGGCTTAGATGACTCTCAGCAGGTCGGCTGGAGCTGATCCCGGGAGTGGATGAGAGGGTCTCCCGTGTGACTGCGTCTGAGCAGGACCCGGGGATACTAACCGGTGATCGTCGCGTAAGACAAAGCAGCAAAGAAGAACGAGATACCTGTCGCTTGGGAAGAGACCAGCGTGGGGAGAGGTTTTCAGTGTTGGGGGTGTGTTTTGAAGTCAGCCGTCGCAGAGGCAACCTGCAGGCAGAAGCAACGGCGCGGCGGTGCTGTGGGATTTGTGTGTTCGGCAGAAGGGGACTCTTGGTGGAGGGCAGGGGCAAAGCGTGTGGAGAGTGAGCGGGAGGCAGGGGAGCGAGGGCGGCAGTGCTGGGCTGCGTTTCTTTGTGTTGTCTCATGTGGCGCTCCCAACAGCCCTGCCGGGGTGCAGGCAGGGACATCCATCCCCAGTTCAACCGTGAGGAGATGGGCCCCCCCAAAGGTACGGGAAACTCCTCAAGCCCGAGCCAAAACTCTAACTCAGGTGCTTGTACTTTGTGTTATTTTATTTTAATTGATTATGATGATGATGATGATGTTACTGTACTCACCTGGGCCCAATCCCAAGTTAAGAGACCCCTTTCTAGTTTGACGGAGAAGTTGTCTGTTGGTACTGGTACCCCAGTTCACTTCACAGGTAAAAGCCACTCTTACACTGTAGAAGTAACCCCCAGTGGACTCTGTGTCTGTTTTTGTAAACTGTCATTTCAGTTACAGAGACCCAAGACTCTTTGTATCAATAGAAGTGGGCTGAGTCTGTAGACCACGCCCTGCCCTGGGCCATGTTGGCTCTGGTCACCTTTACATCAACCCTGGGTGTCGGAAGTGCTATTTTTATTTTATCAATGAGAAACACCTTGTAGAGTGCAAGATGCCCTCCAGGGTAAGTAGTGGGGTGGCATCTAAACTCCTGTGCCCCAGAGACTTCTCGTAAGCAGAGTAAACGTGATGTAAAACTGATTGCAAATTCTGGAACGTGAGTGCGATGTTCCCTCTCACCTTGTTTGATCATGTTGTCTCTGCCTCTTTTCCTTTTCCTCCCTTTTTCTGGCAGTTGCTGTAGTTCCGTCTTGAAGAAGGCTGTAGGGATATGGAATTCTGCTACGTCCTGCATCCTCATTCTGGGGTCTGCCACCGCGGGGGCACGTGCACTCAGCCAGTAGTGAATGATACACAAACGTGGTGATGGGAGCCAGGTGGGGAGTGAGCAGGGGAACACGGGAAGGGGGAAGGGATTTGCGGCGAGGGGTGGGCAGGGGCCCCACGAATGTGTCTGTGTACCCTAAACACTTCTGTGTTCAGCTGGCTTGCTTCTGCTCACAGTTTCTCAATTTACATACGTAAGGACTGCAGACAAAATGACTGGAATCCAGGGCACATGCCACTTGGATTCTCGCCAGCGTTTTATTTCTGGCTGACAACTTTTTGGATGTCATACAGAATTTATAGTTGTTTGTTTCTTCTAATGAGGTGGCAAGATAAGTCTGCATCTGTTACAGCTGTTCAGCACGGGACATCTGACTGTTGATTTATTTTTTAAAAGAAACATGAAAACGTAAAACATTCAAGGTCTAAAAATAGCGTACACTTTTGAGCTGGTAATTGGACTTATCGTAAGTCAACTTTTCCTATCTTGTTGAGTGTGGGCTGAAGGCATCGTCAAAAGATGTGTGAAATTGGGGAGTAAAAGCTCTTCTTTTTCTCTTGAACCTTTGGAGCAGGAGAGTCACATTGTGTGTTTCAGCAGGGGAAGGGAATCTTCTGGTGTCTCTCTTGGGTGTCTGCGCAGTTCAACCCTGGCACAGAGCTCGCATACTGGAGCGCGGGCCTCGGTGGCGCTTGCTAATGCGGGTCCCTGGGCATGTTGGCAACGCTCTCAGGGCGGTGCCAGGAGGAGCCGCTGTCTGCCACCGGAGGCTCTGCCTGTGTCCTACCCAACCCCGCCCGTATCCTAAATGCAGCTTGTTGACCTTACGCTCCTGTTTGCACGAGAAATTCTTCTCTCCGTCATCAAACTATACAGCACAGAAACAGTGTGGAGTCAAAAGGCTTAAAAAAGTGAAACCTTTGGATTTTAACTTGCTATATAACTAAGTCAGCTGAGAAATGAGAGCTGTCTTGATACTGTGCAGAGGAAGGTTTTCATTTTTTTCTCCTTTTTTAACAGAAATTTTTGAGCCTGTTCTATTACAAAATAAATTCAGCTTGGCTTGGAGAAGAGCCACACAGATGGAAAACAGTGAAAAGACAGTAAATAAAACGTGACGTGAATGGCAGGGTAACCACTTGTAGCTTGACGTTACGGGGCTTAGTATGATGCATTTCATTTTATTTTCGGAGGAATAAACTTCACGTTAATGAAGTTGGCAGATGATCCTGAATCAGGGGAGATTTCAAAAATCTGGAGGGACAGAAATATTATAATTATACCTTAAGGAGATTAAAAATATAGGCAGGAAGTAACAAAATGATGTACAGCTTGGGAAATGCACACTTACACAACTGGGGAAAAATAATGTAAAATGCAGAACCCAAGTGAACACGAGAAATGTGTGCCAAATGCCAAAGGAGCAATATTTGGAAACATCTTTTGGACCCGAACCCACTGCAATAGGCTGACCATTAGGGACCACCTACATTGTTCATCCTCAACAGAGAAAGTGATGATTAATTTTGCAGAACAATGACCAGCACTGTTTATTTTAGTTTCCATAATTTTGCTGTTTAAGAGATAAGGAGATTTTAAGCCAGTAATTGCAGAAACTGACATAACAGTAGGAGGGATGGGAGTATAATAATAGGGATGATGAAGGTCTGAGTTGAGACAGTGATCGTGGGGTAACTTGAAATAGGTGGACCTCAGTGGAGTTCGGGAGGCAGAATCAGCAGAGTGGAAATCCAAGAAGGAGGGAGGAGAGTTGAAGATGACTGCACCATTGTGATTTGTGGGGTGGGTGGTCACCATCCTACCCATGAGAGAGGTTATAGGGGGAAATTCAGATTTGGCGGAAAGATAATGAATTCCTTATTGGCTAAGTCACAGGGGCTTATGTAGTGGTCCCCGATGTTTTTGGCACCAGGGATGGGCTTCGTAGAAGACAATTTTTCCATGGATGGTCAGAGGGGATGGTTTCAGGATGATTCAAGCACATTACATTTATTGTGCAGTCAGACCTCTACTGATGATCATCTGTATCTGCAGCTGCTCCCCAGC